>MU869250.1:2643-19952 GCA_036418205.1 Ostertagia ostertagi
TAATCACATCGACCCAGTAATTTACCTGAGTCCACCTCCATGGCCACTTCAGAGGTGGACGCAATGGACGATACAAGAGTGAATATAAGATCATGGATGCGCTTCTGTATGCGAACTGAAATTAAGGAAATTGGGGGGGGGGGGGGGGGGGGGGGGGGGGGGGGGGGGGGGGGGGGGGGGGGGGGGGGGGGGGGGGGGGGGGGGGGGGGGGGGGGGGGGGGGGGGGGGGGGGGGAAAAAAGACATACTTCCAACGGGACAACAGCTAAGTCAAGAACTTACTCAAATCAACAAATCCGTTTCAGAGATCCTTACATTACACTCGGCCACTAATGCACTTTGTAAAGCGAACTCTGGAGCCACAGTGTCCCCCACTCCCAGCACCCGCAACACAAGACTTCGAACGCTCCGACTTGAATTGTGCACTGTCCTAAATAAAAGTATGGCGATCCCTTGGCAAATGCAGGCGATAAATAGTCAATATCGACCACTGATCGAGATATTCATACTTTCAGTGCAAATCTGTAATGGCAGCATTAATATGCAGTAATCATTAGCGTAAACTTAAAAGTAAAATGAGCGAACAAAGTAGGAGCCCTAGAGGAAGCCTAAAAGTGGGAAGCCATATTTGACTTGCCTAAACCTTACAAACTCGATACGACCAGCATGACTGCTGCAAATCTTACTTGTTACGACTATTCAATACTAATAGCCTACTTCATAGCGTGTTCTCTAGGCGTCACTCCGGTATTCACTCCTCGTTTTCCCCATCCGACCCTTCGAAGTCATAACGAGACTCATAAGACGAGTTAGCACAAGTATGGAATGTGGCGAATAGTACATTTGCACTTATCACCCGCCGACACCACCGACATGCGTTCGTTAGGTAGTAGGCAAGGAAAGATTCATGAATGACACTGAATGGCGATCTGTGGCCTCGCATTTGAAGAAAGAGGCCAGGAAATGACCCTTTTCAGCAGTATGGCAAGAAAAGCGGAGAGACATAAGATCATGGACCGGGTATTCGCGTTGATGAAGTCGACTGTCTGATTCCACCGAGCCCGACCGTGGTCGAAGTGGAATCGGCTTATGCATATAATCTCAATCAATCGAAAACTATGATTGGAACACTTGAGGAAGGGCACGGAACCGGAGTAATACCAAATTTCCGCAACAATTAGAAAGTGGGATACGTGAGATGCTGCATAGGCGGTGAATTACAACACTACAAAGAACTCTGCTAATAGATCGTCTTTTCGCATTAGCTTTTCGCTCAATAACACAACTTAAAAAACGTTCTATCATCGATCGTTTCTATTAGCACGTCTTCGTACTGACAGACAAAAATAGACAAGACTTCGTCCAAACTGTGGGCGATAAATTATGATGACAGACTCGCTTCCTTCGGTATCCTACAACAGTTGTAATTTGCAACCGGATTTCATCCCCATTAGCATAGTCGACACAATCTTCTTTTTCGACAAGACAGGCTGGCGAGGCGCAGTGGTGTAACCGAAACAAAACACTGACATTCTAGGAGAATTTCTGAACGGTATTGATGGAATACTAACCAGGGAAGGATGGTGAATCGAAGTGGCCATATGAAATAAGATGTACAAACCCTGGCGTAGTCTGAGACGCTGATTTCAAATCTGTCTTCAAAATCTGCTGAACGACTCTCTGAAAGAAATTACGGGGGGTGTTTAGAGGGACCGTGACTGAGCTACTCGGATAATAGCTGCGATCGGCTAAGTGTGGTGTGCGTCGATGGCTCAACAGGTATGTGGTCTGCTTCATGTTATCACGGTGGAGGGTTCGGATCCTTGCACTGACGAAACTTTTGCATTTCACGGGTAATATCCTTTGCACATCTACAACCAGTTTTGCACAAGTATCCTGTTCTATATACCTGGAAGTTTGTGTTTGCGAATGCGTGTCGCCTTTTCGAAGGATTCAGCCACGAATTTCTCTGGTTTCTTTTATCCTTTTACCAATTTTGCAGATGTTTATTCTTATGTCCTTGTTTATCCTTGCAAATTTACGATCAAATGACAGACAAATATTATACCATTCAGTTAGTTTGAATGACGCGATTCAACCCGAGCGCACAAGAACTTATGTGCAAAGTGGAGTTTTACTGGGAAGGCTCTGCCTTTGACGTGGCAGTCCTGGCAGAACCCAGAGGGCAGACAATCATTTATCACTTCGGAACTGTTGAATGATGTTCTGCCCAAAGGTGGTAGATGAACACCCCGGTGAATTTGAAACTCCCCTCCAGTTTGCTTTTCCATCCGATTCGATAGGCAAATGTGACTTCATAGGTTGTGATGATCTTCATTTCATTCGCTGTTCGCATTGCGAGAAACTCTTGTGCTTTAACCATTTTGTAATAGACTATCACATTTGTATTGAGCGTTGACTTTAATAAAGTCTATAAAAAATAAAATAGGAGTCGAGAAAAATTCGTGGCTGAATCCTTCGAAAAGGCGACACGCATTCGCAAACACAAACTTCCAGGTATATAGAGCAGGATACTTGTGCAAAACTGGTTGTAGATGTGCAAAGGATATTTCCCGTGAAATGCAAAGTTTCGTCAGTGCAAGGATCCGAACCCTCCACCGTGATAACATGAAGCAGACCACATACCTGTTGAGCCATCGACGCACACCACACTTAGCCGATCGCAGCTATTATCCGAGTAGCTCAGCCACGGTCCCTCTAAACACCCCTCGTAATTTCTTTCAGAGAGTCGTTCAGCAGATTTGGAAGACAGATTTGAAATCAGCGTCTCAGACTACACCAGGGTTTGTACACCTTATTTCAAATGGCCACTTCGATTCACCATCCTTCCCTGGTTAGCAATGCCTGCCAAAGTTCATTTAAGTCGCCAGCGTCCATCAAAACACGCAGCATTAACCGGCATTTCAAGCTAATGTATGACGTATCGTAATCGTTCTAGTAAAGCGAATGATTGACCGAAATTATGAAACATTGAGGGAGCCGTGAATGGAATGCCGCCTTGTTAGAGATCTGCCTTCCCAAGAAGGCGAAACGGATAGAAAGACACTCAAAAATGATGGAGAGACGCTAAATAACCTATGCGTGGAGTAAAATTGTGAACTGAGGAAAGCGAGGCCCCTCTTCTGAAAATCTAGCACCTTTTCTCTACCCCTCCCTCCTCCCGCAATGTGCTAGCAAGACGTGGAAGGAAAACATACCACCCAGGCATACTACCACCGGTGAGTTGGGATACCATTTTGAGACATCTTAGGCGATATTATTGCTAGAGATCAAACGCTTGCCGGTCTGAGTCTGATCCCTGTCTACTATCCATCTCATACATTTATTACTATAAGTGCACACATCGTTGCACGCCATATACACGTTGCTCGTATAGGATGGTTCATCGTAATGTTTCAGCACTCAGTAGTCGATGGAAGAGGAAACATAAGGTCATGCATCCTCGTCCCCTGAGAGAAATCCACTGTTCTAGGATAGGTTCATGCACCAAGCTGCAACTCACAAACTCGAAAAAAATATACGCCGTTACTATAGCCGACGAAGTTGCATACCTTGAAAGCAGATGATACTACCGCCCTTGGGAATGAGGGAAAAGGAGGAAGTGGTACAGTGATCAAGTAAAAATCAACCCTAAACCCGAAAACAGGGACCCTACACCGTCCGCAATGTAGGCCTTGAAAAAATACAGCACCACAGGGGACTGTTCGCTCTGGCCTCATTCCTCTCCCATCTTTCGTCATCAGAGGCTTTCGTCTATATGCACACTTTTTCCCGCGTAAACTCACACAGAAATTGGACGCGGAAGTACCAAGTGTTGATCCCTTCAATATAAAACCTCCCCTTACTTGCAATAGACAAATTTCTTCCCAATATCCGAGTTAAGTAGTCGCACCTCCTTCAGGTCCACGATTACTGAGCGGGTCATGTCCTTCACGGAGGTGACCTAAATGCATTATACATTCCCTAATCTTTCACGCAATGACTACCCCAAAACTCAATACCAACTTAATCTCCCCCACTCCCAATCGCTGTGTCGTAATTAAGACTTGATAGCCGCAAACGTGTCTGCTTCTCTCTGCTTCAACACTATCTCATCCCATCGTCGTCGAAATCTTTACTAAAGGCGTGCACTTCGGCGTGAACTCACACAATGTTTCAAACCTTACTCGTTTAATTTCAACGATGCCGTTTACTTTTTCTTCAACTAACGAATCACATGCATCCATATTCTATGACTGAACCCAGTAGGCATACCATGCTAATAGGGAATGTGCATTCATGTAGTTGAAAGTAGATTTTCCAAACTCAAAGTAATGTACCACTGTCTCACGACCGTGTTAGATTTCTGAGCCAACATATCAATATACTAGCTCAGAATCATCTGCGGTGTGGGTACTTAGGACAGAACGCGACTTTTTCGCTCATCGCAACGCGACATCGCGCGGCAGGCTGGCGCACCCGCAGCGAAAACAACTACGGTATGGAAGAACGCGCGATTGGAGCAGCTTTTTTTGCATGCGTGAATTTGTAAGTTTCTGATTCCTTACTTGCCCGCGCTCACACCCATTGTATTGATAAATGCGGTGAATCACTAATTCTGTCTCATTATTGAAAACGTTTTGTGACTTACACGATTCCGGGCGATGCCACACAAATGGTGTTTTACGAATTATCGGTGAACGAGGGTTTAATAGTGTCGCTTGTGCTTGCATTTTGTGGGTTCATATTGTTGTATAGACATCTGCATAAGGGTATAACATCTTTTACGGAACGCTTCTGTCCTCATTACGGATATGATACTCATTTTGACGCTGGCGCCATTTGGGGCCGGGTGGCGCCACAACTGATTCCCACTAAATTCGCTGTAAACTTCTGTATAGGGGTTATTCGGGGTCCTGATTTTAGCGCTATTCGGCGCCTGCTTCCTGCTCGTCTGCGCCCTCGCACTAATTAGATCGCAATAGGACTAAGCCTTTGAGTAGTGTAGGGCTCCAAAGTGGGTAGGCCATTCCCCTGTGGTCTGACACACTCCAACTTTTGCCACACGGTGCGTGGTTTACCCACTCCGGAGTTTCACTCCCCTCCCCTAAGCTTAGTCGTAGGCGCTGTAGGTGAGAAAGCTTAGAAAAGCAGAAAGTATGCGTTAAACAGCACGAATGTGAAAAATGAGTGTCATATTCATGATCAGGGCCCCAAATAACCCCTATGCAGAAGTTTACAGTCGTCTCATCAAACGTCCATCAACCATTCCTCTTCCAGGTTCTCCAGAAGCTCTACCATCCATCTCTGCAAAAATAACCTACCTCCCTCTTCACTGCTAGTTAGCGGTCCACTTCTGGTTACCATTTCCTCGTTCATTATCAAATCCATGGCTATTAAGCTTCAAACTCCTTGTCGCAATCAAAGCCGACACAAATATCGCGCTCCAATCGCGCGTTCTTATATACCGTAGTTGTTTTCGCTGCGGGTGCGCCAGCCTGCCGCGCGATGTCGCGTTGCGAAGAGCGAAAAAGTCGCGTTCTGTCCTAAGTACCCACACCCCATCAAAGTACGTGTGTGTGGGGGCGATGAATACTTTGCTACCGTTTTGCAAACCAATGTGGAGTTACATATACCCACAGACCATGTAATGTCGCGACTGCGTAATCTTGCGGTCGCATGATCAATATGTATCTACCTCACACTCAAACTGCAACGAAGAGCGAGGCAGTCGCAAAGTATGACCACACCACAAGGGCGCAGAACTTTGACTCTATGCTTGAAAAAGATATTGCCTTTGTGGGAAGTCACCCTGATATGGACACCATACACTAACCCGCTACAACTGACTTCATTCAAGCATAAAAACGTCCACTCACAGCATCTTGTGGATCAATCAATCCAATGGTGGCGGCATTTTTCAAGCCAAACTCGTTGATCTCCATTGCGTCCGCATCGTCATTCCGGACTCCGTAATGCAGATTTCAAAGTACTCCCTGGAATGAGTTTTTCACATTCTGAGGTCCAACATGAAGTTTGGAAAACACCAAGAAAGATATGGAACGAAGCAAAGTGGATAAGCAATGCTTTTGCAAGCCAATATGGTCTAATGATTTAATTTATCAACATCTAACATTGAGGAATACGCGACAATCAGCTATTGTACAAAAGAAGGGATATCTTCAAGAAAAACAAAACGGAATCTGCACTTCAAAGTCATCCCTGCGTGGAACACATGTACGCGATTTTGCAGACTACCGTAGTAACCGAATTCAAAAAAACCCGATAAGTTCGGTGTTTCGTGGAAAAAGTTCATGATGAATGATTTTCCCCCACCCTTTTAATAAGACATCGCGCAGAAGAATAGAAGACTATAGAGCGGCACACAGACAAAGTCACTGCTTGGAATAGTTCGGGCAAATAGGCGGCGCTGAGGGTACTGTAGCGGCGAAGTGGTGAGGCCCAGCAGCTGAAGCTGAAGCCATCAATGGTCCATTTGCATCGCTTTTTAGTCGCTTTTCTATGGTTACCATATTTCGCTTTACTCAGAACAAATTACGGCATACGCTTCGTACTACATACATTCATCTTGAAATGCCGGTTATGCTGCCGTGTGTTGATGACGTGGCGCTGGCTGGAATTTTTGGCCAGCATTGCTTAGTATTCCATCAATACCGTTCAGAAAATCTCCTAGAATGTCAGTGTTTTGTTTCGGTTACACCACTGCGCCTCACCAGCCTGTCTTGTCGGAAAGAAGATTGTGTCGACTATGCTAATGGGGATGAAATCCGGTTGCAAATTCAACTGTTGTAGGATACCGAAGGAAGCGAGTCTGTCATCATAATTTATCGCCCACAGTTTGGACGAAGTCGTCTATTTTTGTCTGTCAGTACGAAGACGTGCTAATAGAAACGATCGATGATAGAACGTTTTTTAAGTTGTGTTATTGAGCGAAAAGCTAATGCGAAAAGACGATCTATTAGCAGTTTTTTTGTAGTGCTGTAATTCACCGCCTATGCAGCATCTCACGTATCCCACTTTCTAATTGTTGCGGAAATTTGGTATTACTCCGGTTCCGTGCCCTTCCTCAAGTGTTCCAATCATAGTTTTCGATTGATTGAGATTATATGCATAAGCCGATTCCACTTCGACCACGGTCGGGCTCGGTGGAATCAGACAGTCGACTTCATCAACGCGAATACCCGGTCCATGATCTTATGTCTCTCCGCTTTCTCCTTGCCATACTGCTGAAAAGGGTCATTTCCCGACCTCTTTCTCTCAAATGCGGGGCCACAGATGCTCCATTCATGATCTTTCCTTACCTACCACCTAACGAACACATGTCGGTGGTGTCGGCGGGTGATAAGTGCAAATGTACTATTCGCCACATTCCATACTTGTGCTAACTCGTCTTATGAGTCTCGTTATGACTTCGAAGGGTCGGATGGGGAAAACGAGGATGATTGTGCGCCCCTATAAACACGCTTATGAAGTAGATATTAGTAATAAATAGTCGCAACAAGTAAGATTTGCAGCAGTCATGCTGGTCGTATCGAGTTTGTAAGGTTTAGGCAAGTCAAATATGGCTTCCCACTTTTAGGCTTCCTCTAGGGCTCCTACTTTGTTCGCTCATTTTACTTTTAAGTTTACGCTAATGATTACTGCATATTAATGCTGCCATTACAGATTTGCACTGTAAGAATGAATATATCGATCAGTAATCGATATCGGCTGTTTGTCGCCTGCATTTGCCAAAGCATCACATAAATTCAATTTAGGAAGCTGCACAATTCAAGTCTGAGCGTGTTCGAAGTCTTGTGTTGCGGGTGCTGGGAGTGGGGGACACTGTGGCTCCAGAGTTCGCTTTACAAAGTGCATTAGTGGCCGAGTGTAATGTAAGGATCTCTGAAACGGATTTGTTGGATTTGAGTAAGTTCTTGACTTATTCTGTGGTCACCGTTAAAGTATGTCTTAAAGGCTTTTTTCGTGGCGAAATTTCCTTAATTTCAGTCGCATACAGAAGCTGCATCCATGATCTTATATTCACTCTTGTATCGTCCATTGCGTCCACCTCTGAAGTGGCCATGGAGGTGGACTCAGGTAAATTACTGGGTCGATGTGATTAGTTAGTATTATTGCTACTATTTGTAACGCAAGCAATAATTGCTGTGGTAGTGTTTCTTGAGCATCACTATTTGTCACGGTGTTAACGATAACGTCTATTTGCAGAAGATTCTCTCGGATCTATCCTCTTTATTCCCGAGTTGGACAAAATTGGAAGTACAAAGGAAGCAATGGCTCTGAATTACTTGATGTCTACATATAGTCGTTTGAATACAGAGAGTCGTAATGAGGTGAGCGTAGGAAGATTTTCTTGGATTCGAATGATGCCTCTAATTATATCGTTTGTGCTCAATAACAATATTTTCTTATCTTTCAGTTTTTCCAAGATTTTGAGAAGCAAATGTGTCTAGATCTTCGTGAGTTAGTGTTGTCGAATATCGTTATCCTTCTTCGCGGGTACTACGAGCCTTTGTAAGTTTATAACTAATTCCTCCCTATCGATCTTTATCAATCTCAGAAAGTGAAATTTTGTTCCAGCATGTCGGGCAAATTGGCGCGTTCATCCCTAGTTCGCCTACTATACTCAAATCTGGTATCAAACACGCTTTTGAGCGACATCATCTTCTCATTGCATCAATAAGACGCTGTGCGATGAGAATGCTCTTTCCGAGGTAAATAGCGTTTTGATAATGTCTGCCTGTTGTCGATGCGTAGTTGATCGGGCCGCTTCATTTCCGATTTACTCGTTTTTTATGTGTGGATAAGGTGAGAAATTACGTAGTTTTTCCATCATGTGGTCTGATTCCTGCTGGTAAGTAAGGATCGTATTTCTGGTTTACTCAAGGGGTGATGTTTATGGAATTCACTTACTCAGGGCTGTTTTGTTAAGTACAGTAATCTCTTTTTTTAGGTGTTCAATCCGATTCTTACACAGCAGAGGGATTCTATGATTTATCAGCACATGATGACGAATCGTGACGATTGCGTGCATTTGTTGTTTCGTGCTGTAATTCAATTGATATCTGTTCGAGTTGATGGCAATAAACGGCCCATAGCTGATTTGGTAAGAATTTTTTCTTCAGGTTTTAGTAAGTTCCTGAAGTGCTTTTTAGATTGACGCAGAAATTATTTGCAGATGGTCAATCGCCCCGACTTTTTACCAGAGCTCGTTACCAACATCACGGGTCGCGAAATCGCTCATCTTTCCTACCTCGGCCCATTTCTTGGTTACGGGATTCCATGTGATGAATTTGTTGTAAGTTCAATGTAGGTTATTTCAAGAGAAATAAGGTAAAATTGTGTTGTTCAGAGTCCTATCGCAAGCAGATTTTTTGGTGTGACGGAAGCTCCGAAAGATGGAGTTAATATGATGTATGAAAGCTATCGGCGAAGGTTTGAGACTACCAGAGTTAGTTTCATGTTCTCCTAGAGTATTTTTATTGTTTGAAAACTTTTTGAATTGGTGTCATTCCAGTCCTTAATGCACCAAATTGTTCATCAGTTGGTGGCAAATCCGTCATCTCGTGGGCGTTGCCTTGACTATTTTGCAGCAGTTGTCAAACACAATGAAAAGCGAGCGCAAATAAGAGTGAGAATGTTTTCGTTCATTAATGTTCTTTCACATTTTCATTCAGTTTTATTGTAGGCGGATTTCGCCACGCTTGCTTCACACACATACGTCGTAAATCTGATGTGCGTACTTTTTGAGCTATCATCCAAGATAGATTTATCAAAGGCTAGTTTGTATTCCTTAAGATTTGTTGTAAATAAAGTTGCGGTTCTTGCGAAAATCACAATATCACACTTAAGCATGACGTTATTTAATTTTGTGTTTCCTCGCATTATCATATACCACGCATCTAGAACGAGTACAGCAGCCTATTGGAGGGAGAGAAAACCCTCCAATAGGCCTGCATCCGGATGAACTTTTCTCCGCCTCCAATTTCTCTTCCTCCAATTTTGACTCACAGCTACGGCAACAATGACGAGAGAACGGGGCCAAAGCCGAGCGCTGCCACCTCGCTTGAATAGTAGAAGGGTAGCAGGCGCCTCACCAACTAGTGCAATCAGTAGTACCGTGAGCGAAGTGATTGTATTGTGTATAGGTACAATTTTCGCCTTCGAAAATTAGGAATTTGTTTGCGAATAAGGAGGAAATCAATGGTTTCGTGTGTAAACCTTAACTAGTGTGCAATTACTTCAATGTTATAAAGTATTGGCACCATCCTCGCAGCCGCTCGGGTCCGCGCGGCCGGTGAGCTAATTAATGAAGCCCGGCCCTATTGAGGTATTGGTTTTGAATTTGTGGTTACCCCCTCTCATTTACCTTTGTAACTAATCTCACCGAAACCATGGATTTCCTATGCATGTAGGATAAGTGAACACCGAACTATTGCAGTGGCTGAATGTGAAGATGAACACGATAAAATCATGAGTCACTCTAGATTTGTAGGACACTGGAAATTACCGATTAAACCGCATTTTCTATCATTAAACTGCAGGGCTGGCGTTTATCTTGAGATGTCCATTACGTCTTGCTGTAAAAAGTCGAACCTCCCTGTCAGTCAGTAGTGAATGATTGACATCTGTGCAAAAATTGATTTTTTGCTTCCCTGTGGAATCTCGGCCTGAAAGTGGTGATTACGTTGGAATGTGATGTTGTGGAAGGAGGTGCTCCTTTTGAAAATCAAAAAACAGCTGCGAAAAAGTTCTATTCTCCATCATCAAAAATCACTGATTTATTCTAGGTGAACCAAATGTATCCTTTCCAAAAGAATAGTCGAGTGGATATTGTGGAAAAGACTCGCCTCAAGGTAGACCTTCAGGGTGCCAAAGAGTTTGCAGAAAAGATTCGTACGTGGAACTTTTTCATCATTCCGTTTTTATTGATTCAGGAGGCTCTTTCTATGGAAGGGCCGAAGCTTTTTGAATGCTACACTATTCGACACCTCTGTTTTCAGCTGCTGCTGGCGAGGACAAGTTCACAACAGAATGCTTTTTCTTAACAATGCAGTTCGAGAATATCTGCCTTCAACCTGCAGTAAATCGTCTACGCAGTCTTCGGAGACACATTGCTGAAGTCCGCGAACAGATCCGGGTTTGTTTTCATACACTCAGATCTCGAGTTCTCCTAATAGGCTTTCCTTCTGAGGTAAATTCGGGTAAGAGTAAAGAAAACTTTATCAGCCGCCTCATGGATCAAGTTGATACATGGTTGCAAAACGGCTATTTCCGTTATGTCGCGTGAGTCTTGTAATTCTGTAACCTGGTGGAAACATGCACATGGAGGTGAGGGGATATGGTGGTAAGTAGTAGATGATAAAACCCATGCAAAAACCTCTCCTATCGATTGCCACTTTTCAGCAGCCTCCAGAATCGGGATTGAGTCAGTTTGGCAGCATGAAATTCAGTATAGTTCGAAGAATAGCGTAACGCACCCCACACCTCAGTACCCAACCGAACCTCATATAGGTCGCGACTGTGATGCAGTTCTCCTAAGCTCAGCCGGGCTCGCAATAGCGTGATCAGCTTCACATTAATTGCCTTCACTACCCTCTACTGTCCATCCTGCTTCCACTACTGCCATTTGAGTCGACGCTTGAGTAGACGCGAAAACTGCCCCAATGCTTGCACGTTGTCCGCCCCCTTGCCGCGTGGTGACGGGCACCCGGCAAGCTTAGCATTCATGAATAGTGCGTGTAATGTCAACCAAGCTGTAGAGCAGTAAGGGTGATCAATAGTAGGGCTCAGTACTACGACTTATCTCTTCTTCAGGAACTCCAAGAACAGCTCACGTCGAAGTGGATTGTTCGCTGAACATGAAAAGAATAGAATTAATCACAAAATAAAAGCTCGCACCGAACAGAAACTGGTGAGTTAAATTTCCGCCATTTCATTGTTTTTTATTCATTTCTGAATAAGCATTTGTTGATGACTGAAATGCCATCACTTGGCGATTCCTGCTTGTATTTTGCATAACATTTGCGAATGGAGCAAACAAAAGGGACTCTTTTCAGAGTCCTGGATATTTAGTGTCAAGTGTTCCGATTTCCGGTAGTTTGCGAGTTTACAACTAAAGTGGAGCTATAGCGCCGATATGCCAAGCACCATTTATCAATTTTTTCGCTGTTTCTGATATGATTGGTAAGCAATACATCTGAGGTCTCTTGAGTGAAACGCACACTTTGGCCTCCACCCGATGTGCAAGCTAATGATCCTGCATTTCTTGTCCTCAACGGAGTCCCCGCGATCGGATCACCCTCTGATTGGAGCGCGACTATTCTAAGGATTCGTACTGAGCTTTGTACTTGAAGCCATTGTTTAGTACAGCTTCCCGCGTTGCGGCTCTGCCCACTTCGCTAAGAATGACCAAACATTCCCTTCAATTAAGAGAATATTGCGTGGTCTTTAGTTCAATTTTCTACAACGAGTGCTTTATGTAATCTTTTTATTAAGCTTCAAATCTTATCCCTCGTTAACTTCTAATCTGAAAAAAGTTTTGACCACACGTTTTTACTAAGCCTGTAACAACTCTGATTTGCATATTTCAGTCCTTCAAACGTCATACGGCAATGTGCTATTCCCAGCCATCTGTACAGATCCTCAATTATCAGCCTGCGCTAGATTTCTACTAGCCAAAACAGCTACAGCTACTTCTCAACGCTGTTGTGCCTAACTTGTAAGGTCTACTATTCCAAGTTATTTATTCTTTTTCGTCTCGTGCCTAGCTTGTGATCTTTGATTATAAAATATTCCAGCCGTTATGAGAGCGAACTACCAACAGTTGCTCCGCCACTGTTCGCCGCCTATCCCAGAGTTCATTGGATGATGTGGCTGATTGGTGACCATTTGCTTAATGAAAGAATTTTGATTCTATGATTCTACTGCTTATTTTGAAGGTCGCTCTTTGTATGATACGCAATCGCAGGTCTGGTTTTTGCATCGGGACGTAAACATAATAACGATTTGTAATATAATCTTCTGCACGGAAAATCGTCCTTCTTTGTTCTGTGGCGCTCAATACCATCACACTGTTGAAAAAAGCGCTTTCCAGGCCACACTGAACTCCACTCCTTTTGGTCGAAATACAATCTTGGTCCAACCCCTCACTTTTGTCTTCATTTGCTGGTACATCCACTACTTCAATAATCCATTTTTGGCTGCCAAAGTAAAGTTTTCATTCGTTCTGTCTCACAATTTCCAGTGTATATGTTTCCATAATGGAATTCTCCAACCTCTTCACGAATTTTGATCCACAAATATTTTACAGGTGGTTTGAGGTGGTCATGATGCTCACTCCTGCTGTTATGCCGGCTGCACAAAATCTGTGGTACCAGGTGATAAACAGCCCAATGGCAATGGAAATCAGCCTTCCATTTGTGGTAAAGTTTGTTGAAATTGATATTGCTCATGCTTACATCTTAGTGTAAATTTGAGAAATGTACTTAACACCTGCCGTAACCCATCCATGTTCTTTGTTTCCGCAGAATATCTTAGATCTTATCGGCAATCACACCTAACAGCATGGCTAGAGTTAATAGTTACATCAAATTACACAGTCACATGTGTCAGTTTAGTGTTAAGCTGAAACTTCTAATCATCGTGATGCACAGACACGTGTTGTCCTAAGAACCACTGCCGTCTGTTCATTCGATACCATAACATTTTCCAGTCCCATTATCCGCTTTTAAATAGAATAAATTTTCAATCTTTAGGGCTTCTAAACCGTATCTACCAGAAAGAGTGATTGGTACTATATTTCCTGTTTTGAATTTTCAGTTACTCCGAGCTGAGCTGTACAGACTCTATGAGAAAAGTTTCAGTATGCGACGCAACTATCTCAAGCGTGAGTTCCAGTGTTTGTGAGCGGGGGAGACTTATTATCGTCTATTATATTCAGCTGCTAGGTCCGTAAATTCATTCCTACTTAGATTGATGTTTGCTCCTCCGGAGCCTATCAGAGGTACATTCGGTTTCAGAGCTTGCGGTCCCGAGTTTATTCGATTCATAAATATGGTCATCAACGATGCTACATTCTTGCTGGATGAGAGTTTGGCAGCGCTGAAAAAGATCCATGATGTGGAACTAGTAATGTCCAACAAAGAAGAATGGGCAGCGCTTGGAAGGGAGGAACAACAACAAAGGGAGGGCATATTAGAAGATGCGAAGAGCAGTAAAACGCCTCTCCATTGGTGTCTTCTGGCGCTTTCTCTAAACCATGATTATTATGTTAAGGGTACGCTCATTGGCTAGATATATGCGAAGGATACATTAGAACTGCTGGGATATCTGACGAGAGATGCCCCACAGCCATTTGCCCAAGATGTGCTTGGTGACAGATTAGCGTCAATGCTCAACCACAATATCGCACAACTTTGTGGGCGGAAATGCATGGAGTTGAAGTTAACAGGCTCTTACATCCCCGAAACTGTTCTACTGTTTTTTTTACACTATTATCCCGCATCTGACCAACTTTTAGTCAACACCTCAATCGCCTGAGGTCCGCGATGGCGCACAGCGATTCCCAGTCGGAGCCACCAAGTCCTGTCGTCCAGCTGGATGTTTACCTCCAAACTGCGCGTTCTCGACACATTCTCGAGTTTATTGCTCATAGAAGAGCTAGTGAAACTTTATATTTAGCACGCTATTTCAAATCCCTAAATGATGTTGGAAAACCTCCAACGGAAACCAACACCATTTCCTCGCCCGTATTCGGTGTATTACATTTTATTCCATGATTTTTTTATTTCTCACATTTTTTACTATCAAGATTGTGTTTATTGTCATGAAAAGTGTGCTTTTTTGCTGACTGAAGGAAAGTAAAGCAGTAGAATAATAGAGTTTTCCCTGCAAATTATCATTCAAACGGCGTTACATGGCGTCAGTGTGTAGTTGATTGAAGGGGATTGGTTGGAGGAAGTTGTTGATTAGGAAGTGCAAATTTTCCGGACAGTTGCTTCTGCTACTGCGAATCGCTGCAATCCAACGAATATGTTGTAAAGCAGACACTTAAAAAACGGATAGCGAATTTCTTCTTGGAGATTGCTTCTCCCACTCCTCTCATTCTTTGTCCAGATTATCCATTTCTTGCCATTTTCTGTTGATTCTGTCCTATTGCACTATACCGTATTGTTTTGGCCACCCTGGATAAGTTTCATGGAACGCAGTTCAATCAGGGAGTAGCACTCACATAGCAGTTTCAAGCGATTTATTATGGCTCAAATATTCTTCCAGAGATCTTATACGCCACAGATGATGAACGACGTCATTCGTCGTCTTCAGAGCAATAATATCGTTCCTATCAGTCAAATCGAAAGGTGATTTTTTCGAATGAAGCGAGGATTTCTGAAATTTCAACAGTTAACAACACGGCATTGATAGCTTTTACCACTTTAGTCTGCTGTATGACCTTTGGTTATCTGGAATTATGTAATTTTTAAGAATGGTTTTATATATGGTTTTTCTAGACTTATTAAATTTTAGATTCCGTGCCTTAGCTGAAAAGGTTGAAACGTTGTATAACAACAAAGCAGCTCAAGAAATGGAACTGGAAGATGCTCCCGAAGAATTCAAGGGTATGTTTCTGAATCAGGGAGTTTTACGAACACACTCATGCGCGGTCTTTGCCCTCCTTTTGATCTGTCATCTGTTTTGTGAGCTGAGCAGCTGCTTTTAAAATTTGGTCTAACAAAGAACTTGAAATTTGAGGTCAGAACTTTTCACATGTTCATCGCATTTTGTTTGATAGAGTGGAAAATTTGCTTGGAAATTCGCATTGAATATGCCAACAGTCGTCATAGTCACATTCGAGTGCGTATTTAACTAATGACAGGCGGGCCTGCTCATGCAGCTCTTCACGTTTCTCGTCGTAGCTAAATTTGTTCCAAAGCATGGATGCTAGCGAGAAATTTACTTTTGAACATTTGATGGTGAGTGGCATGTGGTACCGCTACACCCAAGCCACAGTTTAACCTTATTGCTCATTCTTTTTCTTGAGATGAGAAATATTTTTCTAGTTTCGAGTCATTAAGGTGCTACTTGAATCTCACTGATCCGCCATAGGCTTTTTGTGAAGAAACTATGTTTTCACCCGGAAGCCTAATAAGCGACAGCACTAGCTCTTCACAGCAACGTGCAAACATCTTACAATAATTAGTGATATTAGTAACGCGCTTGCCTTCGCTTCATTTTATGGGTTTCTTTATATCCTTGGTAGTTTGATCAGCGACGTTCGCTCTTTTTGTCTCTCTCAAAGCTCAGTCACGTGAAGAGTCGTACTACTTTTCAAATGTAAGTTGTGAGTTAGCCCTAGGATGTGATATGACCTTTTAAAAAGAGCCTTGTGACGATGATGCAACAAGAAGGAATCATGACTTTCCTATCTTCACTTGAACTGCGGGTTTCATTGAGATGACTTATCTCGCTGCTATTGAAATAATTCTTCTTTCCTTATGTCTCAATCTAAAGAATATTGTGTGTGATTTTTAGCCTCTATAGCTCGAGTATTCGTCGCGTTCTGAACAAACACCAATATCACCTGCTTTCACATGTCTGTCAAACTTGTTCAAAAGAGGACTAATAATGTTTCCCGTTATGCCAATATGAGTCAGTGTACTATTTGTACCTATCATTCCAGATCCTGTAATGGATACGTTGATGGAAGATCCAGTCCGATTACCATCTGGTCATATCATGGATCGAAAGCATATCATGCGGCATCTGCTCAGCAGTCAAACGAATCCCTTTAATCGTGCCCCACTCACCGAAGAGGAACTAGAGCCTGGTGAGCGGATACAAAGTTCAGAAGTATTATTTCGGAATAGGTGGTATAACCTGCGAGTTGTGTGTGTTTTACCTTTACTCACTATAATGCCGCAGTGCTTTTTCTCGATATGACTTTTGTCTGCGTTCAGAATCAACCAGAAGTGACTTAAATCGTGTTTATAATTAGCATTTGGGGCTCTCATGGCCAACAGGAATTAAGAATTTCATTTTTCGACTGATTTTTGCGACTTTTATGAAGTTCTGCTTATCTGTGTGTCACATTATATGACGTACTGAAGTAGACAAGCTCCATGCCAAATAGAAAGCACCTTCTTCAATTGTTTCCAGTGGCTCCGGCTATTGGGTGCCGTCTGTTTCCATTCGATTAAGGGCGGAGTAGCCGCGCTAGCTCAAGCCGTAGCCATTTATTGCTCTTTCCAAGTGTCACCCCTCCTCTGCTGACTCACGTTCTTCAATGAATTT
>MU869250.1:25382-42570 GCA_036418205.1 Ostertagia ostertagi
ACGGTAGTGATCAATGTGCGGATATATCTCAGTCTGGGTCATTAAGTCATTTCGGGGGCGGCACTACTTGTTGGCTTTTCATATCCATGGTATGGCTCCCAAAAACATAGGGCTTTACTTGTCTTTTTGAGTACTGCAGCAATTGTTGGGGTCTCTTCGAATTTTGATTGAAACCTGCTTATCTACAGCTATTGCTGCCAGTTTACAAAAGTGAACTATGTGGCCATGGCAAGTTTAGAGGCAGTCTCGCCCTTGAGTGACGCATTCGCTGATATTTAAACGTTCTGTGAACAATTAAGGTGTATTGTTGTAGTGTGCAGCATTTGAGATACATGTACTAGTCTTCATCATAAGTATATCTGAGATCGTATCGACAACAATAGTTGTTTTTGATGTATCGTGATGTCTTATAGATTTACTACATACGTGCATATTGTGTATCGTATTTTCTCATTGTATAAAGGGTTTCGTCATTTTTGCTGCTTCATCGTGCCTATCAATCGATCGTTGAAATCGACCGTATCTTATCTTCAGATGAATGAATAGGCTTTCGTTGCAAGTTCGCTCATGGAAATTGCGAGCGAACATCAGTAGACAGATTTCTATCGCTGAACTTTTTTCTGTTGTTAGGAATAAACTTTGGGCACCAGCAATTGAGAAGATGTCGCTTCTGGTCAAAAGCTTCAGGGTTTGTGGAATGCTGTTTCTTTTCTTTAGTTCTATTTTTATCCTTTTTTTTTAGCTTTTTTGCTTTAGCATTCTTTTTAATCTTTTTCTGAACGTCTGAGGTTCAAATTCATACATTTCTGGTGAAGTATCCCCGTCTAGGTACCAGCGCCGGCGCTCTCCGCGGCCATGGTCGCTTCTCAACGACGCATGAACAGTGGTGGGGATGTGACGTTCCACACAAAGGTGAAATAGTCGTTCTTTCGTTTGTTTACTATCTCTTAAATGTATTCTTGCTTTCAATTCCGAGTTCGTTATCAGTCAAGGAAACCTTTTGGGAATAGGACGGAGTTCTCTTTTTGAACTTGCAATCCTTGAATGCTCTTTTGAACTGATTTGAGTTACATAAATTTCTAGGATTATAAACTGCACAAACTCGACCAGGGTCCGAGCAATACAGTCACCTTGAGTAGGGATGAAGCCTTGCGTTTCTATCGGCAAATGCAGGTAAGGGACCCCTTTCTTTCCACGACTCAAGCGGTCTTATAAGTTGTAATTTGGTATTTTAATTCGAATAATTCAGTTGATTCGTCGTATGGAGTCAGCTGCTTCAAACCTCTATAAGGAAGAAAATTGGCGGTTTCTGTCATCTGTACTCTGGCCAGGTATTATTTCTGCTTCAGAACGCGTATGAAACTATTCAACGTCTCTCAGTGAATTTCATCTTTAGGAAGCTTGTGCTGTTGGCATAAAAGCAGCTATGACAGATGGTGATGCTGTGATTACTTCGTATCGTTGCCACGGATGGACATTGTTACATGGCGCCAGCGTATCGCAGGTTCTCAGTGAACTGACTGGTATGTTGTTTTGGGTAGCGGAAATCTCACGTTCAATAGAAAACTGTCCAATGTCCAGAATACGGAACCTACCTCCACCTTATTTTTTCCTTCATTATTATCATATCTCACTTATCTTTGCTTCGCTGTGGTACCAAGTCAGCTGTAAGCATGGAGTATAATTTTGGCATGCGTTTCCTTAGGAACTCTAGAACGAAGAACGTGCTAGAGTTCCTAAGGAAAGACCATTTTGTTGATTTGCCACGATCTAACTGTTCGGAAGCATGAGTTAGGCCATAAAGTGAGCAAGGTGAGATAGATCGTCTTAGGCGAGAAATATTGCTACTGTCTGTGCAGCTTAGTTACTGGGGTACCCGTTATTGATGCTTTTTGCTGACCACTGATATGAGCTAAACTGTTCAACAAAAATTGTTAAAAATTGTGAAAAGCGTGTTCAGTTTACCCGGAGATGTTCCTCTCCATCCAAACTTGAGCAAGAAGTACTCCTTCAGGTATAGATCTCTGGGATTTCATTCCTTGCCCCGAAAATGATGTTGTTCAAAATCTGGATATTTCGGCAGCCAGCGGGTGGCGCGCTAGAGTGGTGTGGTTTCTTATCACACCTTGAATTCTGCGTAGGTCCAATAGATTTGGGACTTCCGACGAAATCAGCATAGGTATTAGTCTTAGGGGTTATGAAAGGAAATCCCGATCAGGTTTGATCTCCAACATCTCTCTCTCGAAGTATCTAGCGGAAACGCTAATGTGGTTATTACTGCTTCCAACATTTTTTTTCAAAAGGGCTATCTTAAAGACGATATCACGAAGACTATCCTAAGGTTTGAACTCCAACTTTATTTGGACGCTTAGGTTTTTTACAAAAATTCTTGGCAAAGGAATTTTGGAACGTGCGATATACATAAGTTTTTTTTTTCAATTAATTTCGTTGTCGGGGGCCTCAATTCTCGACAATGAACTTAATTTCATTAGAAGATGTTACTGAAGATCAATGTAATGCTTCTCAAGTACTGTAGCACCATTCTGATCTTTGAAATCACTGCCGGGAGGAAAGATTTGCCAGCCCTCCATTCAATCAAAGGCAGCTGGTACGATAGGTTTATTGCCCGTTGGAGCAAAAAGTTGAGGTGGTCAAGAAAAAGTAAACGTAAAAGATCTGAAACTCGTGTAAAGAGACCACTTTTCGTCTCTGGATTTCCGCGCTTGACTAATTCTACAATAGTTCCCTCCATTACTTTGTACGCATTGATCTGTCTCTCTGCTAAAATGGCTAGAGTCACTGCGACAGTCGGAGGGCTGGTTGACCCAGTAGACGCTAGCCAGAGGCGCAAAGGCGTGCAGAATGCAGGTAAAGCTTTGTTGTTGCAAGGCAGCGCGCACCCACCCACGCCTCCAATCGTGCTTCGGTTCCTTGGGACCTATTCTCTATTCACAGTGATTAGATTTGCCCGTCTCCAACATCTAATCCACCGTACCACCTGCCGAGTCACTGTAGTGTAAGTTTCTGTGAAGTTGTAGTGTGAATCAGTAAGCGTGATGCGCAATCAAGTTGACCTCTTCTCGACTATACGCCAAACAAGGTGATTCTTACGTTTTCAGGAAGAATGGCAGGCGTTGTGCACGGAAAAGGAGGATCAATGCACATGTTTGAGAAAGATTTCTATGGTGGCAACGGCATTGTTGGTGCCCAGCAGGCTTTAGGAACGGGAATCGCATTCGCCATGAAATACAAGTCAGCTCTAGTCTTCGTAGATTTTTCATGTTAAAGATAACTTTCAATGAAGAGGATTTGTAGGAAGCAAAAGAATATCTGTCTAACCCTTTATGGAGATGGTGCTGCCAACCAAGGTCAGCTCTATGAGTCGACGAATATGGCTATGCTCTGGAACCTTCCTGTGGTATATGTCTGCGAGAATAACGGCTTCGGTATGGGTACCCAGGCAGAGAGATCGTCCGCCTCGACTGATTACTACATGAGGTTCGAGTATCACCTTGTGCTTGTCATTTCTACAGCATTGTAGCGTAAAGTGCTTCCAGAGGTGATTATGTTCCTGGTCTCTGGGTTGACGGTATGGATGTGTTGGCGGTACGTGAAGCGATTCGTTGGGCAAAGGACTACTGTAATGCTGGTAAAGGGCCATTAGTGCTAGAGCTGGCGACATACAGATATTCTGGACACTCCATGTCCGACCCTGGAACAAGGTAGGAGCTTCTTTTCCTGCAGCGCTTATTCAAACAAATAGTAGTGATTTTCAGCTACCGAACGCGTGAAGAAATCCAGGAGGTTCGCAAAACTCGTGATCCAATCACTGGTTTCAAGGATCGCCTCATTACTTCTGGACTCGCGAAGGAAGATGATCTTAAGGCCATTGATAAGGTATGAGTGTGATTGCCTTCGATTTACTTCACAAATACTTAACTAGTTCGTTGTTTTCTTAGGAAGTCCGTAAGGAGGTCGACGATGCTGTGAAAGTAGCAGTTACAGCTCCATTGTTGCCCGAAGATGGAATTTATGCTGATGTATATCATAACACCCCTCCTATGATGGCGAGTTATTTCCTTCGCTATTATTATTTTTATTTTCTAGGGTTATCGGGTCTTGAAGTGCGCTATCTTGAGAAAAAATGAAAGCCAAAGTTTTAAAGTACTGCACCTTCGCGCTTTCCAATTGTTTATGGTTTTGCTCCGAGAACTGGCGCGCGCGGTCGCGATGCGGCAGCAGATAGGACGCTTTTTGTTTCGATATTCCTGCCACGTTGAACTCAAGCGGCACGCATGCTTTGCCTCATGTATAGCATGGTTTTTTCGCTGATTTTTATTACTTTTTGTAAAGTGAAATCCTTTCAGATACGTGGAGTTACCATCGATGAATCGCATGTGCAGAAATACGTGAATTCTACCGAGCTTTTGAAAGCTATTAATAAGTAGAATCCAAATTTCCATTGTGATAGTGCAGTAGACTAGCCCTTATTTTGTTCTAGCAACTAATAGTAATAGATAAGAAAATTCGCTGGTGTTCTTACTCGGACTGGTAGAAGCTGAGCTGTTTTAAAGAGCCAATAGCTTGGCTGTTTGTACTCTGAATGTGTGATCTTTCTTGATAGGTGTGATGGTTTGTTAGAATTCGTGATGAGTCAATAAAGCTAAGATATGGATTTTTGTGCTATGAAAAATAATCATCTAGAGTCAAAAGGAAAGCGCAGATACGAAGCAGGAAGAGCGAGGCTGAGCGCGTATCGATTCCTTGTGACCCACACTTTACTACGTACTTAAATGAACAAACGTTCCTCAAGGTGTATGGCTTGTTGGCCTTGAGCAGGATCCGAGCCGGGGATTTTCTGTGTCGCTTGATCGCGCGATAGCGGCACTACCCTTCATCGTGGGCTGTATTTTAGGCTAATTGTAGGTTTTCATGGTTGGCTGAGGACAACTCTAGACAGTCAAATATTAACATGGTTATTGTTTGGCCATTGGAAGTGATGTGATCGGAGTTCCACGCAGTGAAGAAAAGCCGGGACGGAAGGGCGTCATGAAGAATTCCTCGACCATGGCTCGCTACTGTGCGAGAGTAGTGTCGAGAGTGAATGCATGCGAGAGAGCACAGACGGCTCGCGGGGCGAGAGTGAGCATCCACATGGGAGAGCGTGAAAGAAATCCTCGACGAGCCGTTGTCGTTTCTTCAGCAATTTTCACTCTGGTTGAAGCTAATATGAGTAGACGTGGATGGCATGCTCGGAACCACAGCAGGACTGGAACCTTCATTTGTGAATTTTGCTAGGAACCGTGAGCTCAACCTCACTAAGGCCTAATTACGTCAATTCTAGCGTGTTTTTCCCCTACAAAAGGTCACCCATGGTTTGTTCAGGCTTCAATTCCATAGCTGAATCTCTTCTGGGGTGCGCCGAGCATTTTTCTTTCTTTCGGGATCGCATCGGTATGTCGGCGCGTTTTGATCTATACAATGACTTTCAATCCGATGTACAATCAGTGTTTTTACGCTTTCAATCGAGTCCGCACCATTTAGGGAACATTAGAAGGGTGAAGTTTGGTTTTATTAGGTGGAATCTGGTCCAAGAAATGTCGCCTGGGCCGTGAGTCTCATAATCAACACCCTCACCACCACAACAGCCCCGACTCCCTTCACCCTCCCCTTCATGTGTAATGAAAGAATTTGCTGTACCCACAGTTTTTCAACCTTTACCCAAGTTTGGGATGGTTCCAATCTTGTTATTCTTGGGAACGAGCTTGAGGACAGTGTTTTGCCTTGCCGAATTTGCTGCCGCAAGCAGCAAAAATTGGGCTCATGATGGATTACGGAATATTCTCCGAAAGCTGTTCTTATAACCGGCTGGAAATCTAACTGAGGATAAAAAACTTCGTTTTGTAGAGAAACTGCGTTTGCTATGCACTACTGGATTATCGAACCGGTTCCCATGTGGCCGTTCTTAGAAGGTGATTTTAAAGTATATCGGTAGATCTCACAGGACATCAATCAATAATTCGCGAAAAATCTCCAACTTTTCGAGAAATTTCCTGCCTGGTATCTTCCCGCAACGATCCAAGTTCATAAATCGGAATAAGTGGAAAATAGACTCCAAAACGAAGTAACCAGTAGCTCTTCTAAGACGCGCCATGAACTTGGCATTTACTCAGAGTCATAGTGACCTTTGAACGTGCATCTGACCAAGGGTCAATGCGTTGAGGAATCCTCGACAATGGGTCGTTGTAGGTCCAGTGAGAGGAAGGGGGTCGTACGAGCCGAAATCATCAGTAATCAGAGCAGCGATAGGCTGTTCGGGAGTGGATGGGAACTGAGTGCAGAGTTTTGCAAGAATGCTAGGTTGTGAACAAAACTTTCGCCCCAGGCGGGACTAGAACCCGCACCTCTCGCTTTCCGGGCAAGTGCGCTACCAGTTACGCTACCGGGGCACCATTTCATCCCAACTCAGCTTTTCATGGTATAAAACCCCTAGCTCATCACCCCTCACACCTATAAGGTGGTGAGCCGTTAGCGTGAAAGCTTTAGCAATTGATTTTGAATGTTGCATTAATCAGAGAAGAGTACTACTAGGAAAGGGGGAGAGAGGATGGTCGTGTCTCCAAGCTTTCCTCGACGCCTCGCTTGACCCTGGGACGGGTTAGTTGCTTCGGGAACTATGTGATCAGTTTCTGGACCCCGCTCGCTGTATCCCATCCTGATACTCTTTCATCTATGCTCAAGAATTTATCTATCATCAATCGCCCTCGAATCTTTTCAATACGCCTACCAGAAAGATTGCAGCGATATTGCTGCATGATGCGTTTTTCGGACTACTCTTCGAAAACACTTGGGGGGGATGGGGCTAGTTTTGTTCTGCTGAAAGGCGAACCCTAGCACTACATGCCCTTAGATACCTGAAGACATTCTGTGTGGCGATTTGCTGCTTTTTCTGCCGCAGACTCGTCATACAAGCCAAAAATAGCTGGCCATTCCCAATCGGCATCGTTTTGGAGGTTGACCTTGATTTGGAGACTCATACACCCAGTCCATTTGAACTAGTTTCACATGATCTGATCTAGCTGGCTGAACTGCCCTAGGAGAAAATTTTATGGGCAGTGTAATTTGTCGGTTTCTATTTATGGTAGTTGAAATGGGTAATTCTGAGGTAGATGGGACATTTCTTATGGCCCTTGCAAGCTGTTAGTCTGCTTCGACCCAAACCAGTGTAGAGCGCGCAGATTTTTTCTGACATCTAAGCTGATTCCATGCCCAACATCTACAATAAGCTCATCTTATCAGATGGGTGAGTCAGGTACCTAACTCGCATATAATCTTTTTGGCCGTACAACCTTTGGGAACGGAAGAGCAGCGCGATTCTCAAAACTCAAGAACAAAAGAAACACTGTTACTTTTATAACAATCTTCGAATAGCCGCTGAATGCTCGATATATAATGCGAACTACCAGAAGCTGATGATATGGTGCGAAAAGCTAGAAAAAGTTTATACACCTATCCGGCAACGCCCTGCCTGCGTCCAGGATCAGCCTTCTGTTCGCACTATCCGAACGAGGAAGATCGTGGAAGATTGAGAGGAACGTAGGTTGATCATTTTTTGGATAACTGGAACCAGGCGTACCTGTGACAGCTGAATGGATTCGGGTTGGGTGATCCGAGGACAAACAGGAAGTTAATGTTGTGGGAAAAGTAATGAAATATAATCTCGCAAAGAACCAGTTAAATAATAATTAATAATATAAGGTAACATCCCACAAGTGAAACATGGAATAGGACTACCATGACACAAACAACCACATTCGCGACACTCTCACCGTCTCCAGGGAAGTGGGAGGACCTTCAAATGCCAGTGCGACTGCTAATCGCTGACAGGTTCACGGCGTATCCCTGATAATTTTCAAAACAACTTCTCTGTCAGCGGCCGTGTGCAGACAGATTTCTTCAGAAGAAGCTTGATGCTTTCAGGACCAAATCTACGTGGAGGAAAGTGCAAAGAATTCGTTGGATCACTAACTGCTAAAGACTTATTGAAAATTTTGTCAGAACAATTTCAGGAAAATAAATTACTCATGTGTCATAAAGAACTATTCATGTATGTAGACTCCAACGGTTCTTTCCGCTTCTCATCATACCAATTTTGAAGGAAATTATGGGGGTTTGAAGATTGCAAAGTCGCGTTTCAGGAAAATGGCTTGAAAAAATCAAGAGGAAAAAAACGGAACAACGGGACTATTTTTTGAAAGAGTGATTATTTAGAAAGTTTGATATTTTTTTCAAAAGCTCAATCTTCTAGTTTCTAATTAGCTTTGAAAATCTGCAAAAAGTTGATAATGAAGAAAGTTATGAACGTTTGAATGTCGAAAACTCGCGCCTTCTCAAAAATCGGACCACAAACCCCCAAAACGGAACAACGGGACTATTTTTTGAGAGAATGATCTTGGAAAATTTCAGGTGCTTGTTCGAAAGCGCTAATCTTCTAGTTTCTAATTAGCCTTGAACATCTGCAAAAAGTTGATTATGAAGAAGTTATGAATGTTTGAATGTGAAAACTCGCGTGTGCACAAAAAACGGAACAACGGGACGATTTTTTGAAGAATTGAACATTTGCATAAGTTTCAAATTTTTAGAAAGAAACAATTTGAATTTTCAAATTTTTGTATCCCATCTCATGAGACCGCTTCTGAAAAATAACCTTTGAATGAAGGGGTTTGTATCGTAACGTAATTGCTGCAAGGTTTAGTTATTCAGATTATAAAAAAGGAGATTTGAGAGATCGAAAAAAACTTGGTAGGTTTCTGAAAGTAGAAATCTCTGCGATTACTACCATGCCTTGGTTTACGCAAAAATTTGGAAATTCTTCTATTTAATGAATAAAATTTCATGTTGCCTCGATTCCCTCCTCTGAGCGAGACAAAGCGCGCGGACTTACCACTGTCCACCACCTCTCCATGTCGGTGACGGCCCATACACCGATGATGGGCCTAAAATTAAAATATGTAAAAGACACAATAGCTAATACAGGGGGGGGTCGTACTGATACCCTCGAGAAGGGAGGGGGCGTGAAAATTTTGAAATCTGCGCAACGCACGGTTGACCCTGATAGGGATCCCTTGGGAGGCTTATAAACAGGGTCATCCCTACGTTGTTACGAGTAACAACGGGGGGGTCGTACTCAGTTGAGCTTGGAGGGAGGGGGGTCGTACCCTCTCGGTGGCCGACAGTGGGATTCTTGGTAATATCGGATAATAGCCAGCACGTTACGTTTTCGTAAGATGACTGATACAGCATCTATAAACCACGATTCCCTCTAAATGAGCTTTCAAATGAATCAGCGAATTAGAAGGGCGCCCGAGGCGTGGCGCGCACCAAGGCAAGGGATGTAGTGCAAGCGCATGCTCGAAGCTTTCTAGCACATCCTAAGTTAAACATTTGGTCTTCCAAGAAGTTACGGGCAGTGAAACCTAAGAAAACCCGCGTTTTCGAGAAAATGGCTTGAAGAATACCCCTCAAAAAAAAAGTAACAACGGGACTAATTTTTGAACTGCTGACTTTTCAGGAACGTTTTGGTGCTCGTTAGAAAGCTTTGAATCCTGTAGTTTGTCATACCGTGTTCAGCTTCCCAAATGAATGACTTTGAAGGAAGTTATGATCGTTTGAAGGTCAAAAAGTCGCATTTGCACAGAAAAAAGTAACAACGTACTAAATTTTTATTAAATTAACTTTCGAAGAATTTTTACCATGGGTTGGAGAGAGAATAATTTGAATTTTCCAAATCAAATCACTTCGGCGCAGAAGCTCGAATATGAAGGAAGTTATAGCCTTAGAAAGAGGGGTGTAAAAATTGTGTTGCAATTGAAGAACGTGAAGGATTTCAGTATTTCAATTGGAGCGATAATTTTTCTGACTTCTCATAAGTTTTTATCAGGTAATATTGTCAATATTCCGGTCACTGGTTCAGTTTATTTCATCTCCTAGTTTGGTAACCCTTTGGAGTACACGGATATCTTTGAATGCATCTCATTTTTTCGTGTTTGGAAGCAGCGATGAATATCTGTCGTGGATTTTGCTAAAGTTTCATCTTTGATGACTTACGTAGAAATAAATATTGATGGTAAACACTGTCTCTACACAAGTGTCACATACAAGGGGGGTCGTATCAAATCACCCATGAAGGGGGGGGGGGTCGTAAAAAATTTCCAAAGAGTAACAACGATAGGGTTGACCCTGGAATTTATAAAACTTTCGAACGACGCGCATACTGCAGCCATTTTTGGGGTGTCCCCCAACAGGCCCACCGCGCGGCGAAGCAAGAGACGCAGATGCGGCAAAGAGACGAGTTGCAGCGCGTGCTGTGCGATATGAGACGTAGTATGGTACACTCTCTTTAACCTGACGCCTAACCGCTACAGTATGCGCTGCGACTCGTCCCTTTGCCGCGTCTGCGTCTCTTGCTTCGCCGCGCGGTGGGCCTGTTGGGGGACACCCGGAAATTTTTGATGACTGATTCGACAATTTCTTCTTTGTAGTTCCTAACTTACAACAGGTGTGAACACTTTGCTGGTCTCCCTCTACTAAAATAAAAACCAAAAGAAAAACAGTAAACAGTAAACAATAAACAATAAAACAATAAACAAAGAGCCAAAGATACATGAAATCAAATATATCTTCTGTGTCTACGAATCCAAGTGGGGGACGTTCGTGGTGCACACATAGACAAAATCTGCTGTCGTCACCCTGTTCTTCTTTATAGATTTATGCAGTTTCAAATGATTTCCCGTTTTCATTTTCGGATAAAAGCGCGAAAGTGAAAACAAGTTTTTTTGGACTTTTGCTGTGATATCGTTTCCCCTTTTTTCAGGTATTACACGGCAGCGAAAACCACCGACTAGGGCGGAGCGATAGGTTCAAGGAGAAGTGAAGAACCGACCGGCAGCATTTCAGACTAGCCCGGCGCTTCATCTTCTATCATTTCTGCTCTGGAGTTCCTCTGCCTATGTGAATTATCAAATTCACATCTCCGCAAGGAAAAAGCTTTGTTCGTAGTTTCATCTACTAGCTTCATCTAACCCTTCATAGCCTACATCATCAGTTCTAAAATTCTCTATAATTCGAACGTACAAATCCATATTTCGATAGTAACCTACTTCTACATATAAACTTATATAACTTAATGATTTAATAATAAACTAATAAACTTATAAACCTAAATTGTAAAAATAGAAATCACACCTCAGCCGACAAGAACAGTGGAGGTTGTGCCGCTACGGAACTCACAACTCTTGATTGGAAACCTACTTTGACTAAACAAAAGCTCCATTCGTCAATTCGGCCTTTGACACGTAAGGATCTTGAACTCAGCATCGGTTCAAATCACTCAACTCACTAATAGCGAAATACACATTTCAACACCCTCCACGATTTCGAATGGGAAGCCGCATGCATGGCGTATTCCGGACGCGGCGCGATCAAGCCGTTTCTCCTTATTCTAGTGCATAATTCAAGATCCTCAAAGTTACAGGTGCGGCGGAAGGTGACTTGCCATAATCCAGCGGGTGAAGTGTGGGCTCTCGTCTGGATCCATCAAACTTTTCTATCCCATCGAATTATCAAAAATGCCGGAAAACGCTGATTGGAAGCGAACTCCAGGAAGGGAGAGCACTGTTGCTTGGTCTTTTTTCCTCAGAATTCATTTCTTAAGCTTAATCAAAGTGAAAGCTTGCTGATCAATTTCTCAGGATCCGCTCCATTGCCGCATTTCATCATGTATTGCTTTTGCTGATTTGTCGAGCTGGTTTCATTCTGAGAACATTAATAGCTGGACCTGGGTGGGGAGGAGGGGGGGGGGGAGGATAGGCAAATCAAGAAATGCGCCCTTCAATGTAAGAGCCGTCCCTTAAGACAGAAGCCCCTGAGCGACTGTGTTGCTTTCAGCCGTTTGGGTGTACCTATGTGCCCAGCCGCCTGACATTTACTTACCCTATTCGGACCAGGTCAGGGCCAAAGTATTAGTGGAATTAGCATCGGAATGGCTTTAATAAGGCCTCATAAATCAATCAAAAATCTGGCGCTCAAGCTGTTTCTCAGCATAATTTAATGGCCTTCAAGAGCTCATAAAGAGGATCGTGAGTACTACTAAAACCACGGAAGGGAAATTTACGGGATGCATTAGCCAGCTGTGCTCGTATCCCTACTTTATCCCACCCCTTTTTCCCTAACTTCCAGACTTAGCCTTTTCAGTCCAGCAATCTTAAGGCCAACTGTGTGTTGAACTGAGGCGTCAGCTCTACCTGATCGTGAAATATCTCATCCTATGTCCCTGTCAGTGCTGCCGCAGAAGCCTCTACATAATCTTGAGGAGCTTTAGCCTTCGTAGCACTTTCTTGAATTCTCTGTTATAGAAGTGTCTCTCTGCAAGTCAAGCACTCTTTTTATGGCTCTTCCTATTAGTTTATGGCCGTTTCTCTAACATTACTGCTTTGTCTCTGTTCAGGTCATGCGCAGAAGCAAAGCCACCTCATCTCAATTGTTGGACGCATCCTACTAGCTCAGAATTGTAACCCTTGTTGTCTCTGGACCTTAACCAACAGCCGATCTAGCATTTTCTGCTAGGTGGCTTTGGCCCTAACCCTCACTTTGCACCGAAAGGGTCTAGGATTTCGGGCTGGCTTGGTTAGGTCTTGCTGCCCATACACCGACATGAAGCCACTTTCCTAGCTAGAATTCGCAAGCGTAGGGCGTATGTACATAGGTGACGACGATCGGAGTCCGGTAGAAAACCAGGATGCTAGCGAATTTTGTGAAAACGTCGGGTGACCAAGGCCTCTTAATGAGCTTAGCGCTATAGGGAATGCGCGGAAAGCTGGAGCGATAACGATCTTGCCGCAATCTTGTCCGGTCTAGTAGAGTTAGTTGACTTTGTGACGGTGCTATCTGTGTCAATGATCGAGCAAAGCCTGACTTGTGGGCGGATTTTCGCATATCGTCTGATTCTTTACTGGAACTGTTTCATGGTGTTCTTTGTCGTTTTCGAAATTTCATTTATTGCTGTTCTGTATTATTCTGCATTTTGACCTCACAGAAAGGCGACAAAACCATCAAGCCTTGCTTCTCAATAGAGTTCAGTCATCAGATTTCCTCAGCCTTTCTCTAGGACTAATGGATCTTTGAATATCTGAGTGCTCTTCATTTACAGCCAGTTTTTACTAGGAGCTCTGCACCGAATGTTGGCGCTGCTGCCACATGTAGTCACTGGAGTTACACTGCTTGCGTGCCAGGCAAAGTAGGTCCGGTGCCTACATGTGGCCATAGCACCGACCGATACCGGACTGGGGTTTTTGGGGCTTTTCACTTAAACGGCTTAATCCGGACAGCCAATAACCCTGGTCATAGCGGCTTTTTTCGAAATAACCAAATGGGTCCAAGGAGGCAATAAATATCGCTATTCCACCTCAAAACGCAGCGCTCTCGAATCTCCCACATCGGCTTACTTTTTGGCGAGCTTACTAAGGGGACTGAACACACCTTATTCCTTTCATTGAGCAGCAAAAGTGATTACAACCCCTCCCCCCTCCCCACTGCATTCGAAAGCCTCTAGGTTTCTGAACGACGAATGCGTATGCTCTGCTAAGAGATTTGGAGCTTCGAAGGCCATTTTTCCCACGGTGACTGGTAGATGCATGCCTTCCTGTAGGTTACTGCTCCTTAAACTCCTCCTTGCTCTTTCTTCAGAGACGTCACCAAAGTGATGCGCTCTCAAACCGTTCTGCAGCAGAAAACTCAATTCGCACTTCTTTGCCCATCATGCTTTTAATTGCTTTATAATGTGTCAGAATACTTCCAAACCAGCGGGAGTTCCCACACCTTACACTACTTCTTGTGTATACTTTAAGAAATTCCCTGAATCAGTAATTTTGTCAGGTTGTGGGAAAACGCAGAGCAAGGTGAATTGAGTTTTTGGTTTGTCAGTGTCGTCTGTTTGTTTGCTCAATACAGGAACAACGAATATCAGAATGAATTTATGCGAACGAATATGGCATAGTCGCCAGCGTAGGGAATAATGGGAGCGAATTCAAGCCTTTCAAGCCTTTCAGCTGAACTCGACTCCCTCCCTCTCCCACTTCCCTTAGAAACCTGCGTAACCCTATCTTCCTTGCACCCACGCTATGATTGCAAGTACGATATACTTCCGGGTTTATCAAGTTCGTACATAGCTCGGAAAGTGGTAGTGGTAAACAAAAAAGAGCAACAACAAAATCGCGAATGGTCGCGATATAGCGAGCACCGTAAGTCTTTAGACGTGGTTATGGATGCTTTATTTACAGGGTCTTGGATTTTGGAGTGATCAGCATTCTCACATGCGGAGAATTGAGCGCTTGTGAGGCTTTCTGATACCGTAACTCATGGATTTGCTGCATTTCTTTTTAATTCCTTTTCTTAAAAGAAGTGGTAGCACAATGACTGGGGCATATATCAGTTCTACGAATCGAATTTGAACTAAAGAGCATGTTCAGAATGCTTTTGAGGTCGTTTAGCTTATGATGAGACTTGCTTTTATATATATTGCCAATTTCTTCACTATTTTTGATAGGTTAATTAAATACGCATTAAATGAGCTTGTAATCCTGCTTGCTTGTGTTTGATTCCTGCCTTGATAAGGGACACTCTTGTGAATATGTTCTAAGATTGAAGTAAAGGTAAAATAAAAATAATCGTCGAAAAAAATGTTTTCATTGGTAAACTCCAACTTTTCTCTTCGTACTTCTTTTCATTGGTGTTTTTCGATGGTCATCGAATAATTCTTTCATCTCGGCTTTATTCGATTTTTATGAGAAGCTCGCTGTTACGCTGATTCCAATTATAAGCCCTTTCATCGAGCAATGATTTCATTCGCATAAAATATCTAACTTCACTACCAGATCGGGAATTCTTTAAGGTGCGTTTGGGCGGTCACAATGAAAGTGTTCGTGTGTTATTCGGTGACAATTGCCGGCGGCACTAGACGCCTCAAAACGTCAAAATCGACACGTGGTTGACATGGGAGGAATTTTTCTCAGGCACGGTAGATTTTCTTGGTTAGCTGAGCGAAATTCATGCTCTAGCACGAGTTTAATGTCGATCGGAGGAGGCTTAAAATTGAGACAGTCCTCTATTGATCCGAGCAATTTAGTGGAATTGGTCTATCGTTATTACCAAACGTTTCTGGAAATTTTCCTTTGCTGGATATTGAAGGAGGATTCCACGATAGAGTCTGAGGTCAGAGAAGTGGAATATAAATAGTATACCTAGTAGAGGGAAGGCTGCCCCCAATGGTGCGGGACCTGGCGCGTTTCGCAGCGAAGAGTGCTAGAACCACGGGCGCTCAGATACCTTTACGCTCGCGAAAGCGCAACAATAGTCCAACTTGTAGTAGCCCTTCGCAGAGTGAAAGTTGCGCGTTGAAGAGGGCAGCACCGTTTTTTGGGCCGTTTATCTGCATGTATCATCATCTCTGCCATTGCTATTACCTTTTACAGTTAATTTTCTAATGGCGGCTTTTCCATCGAGAGCTCACTCTTCCTTTATTCCAGATGGAATCGATCCAGCGCCCGACATTGTTCACGGTGAAGCAAACAGGTTAAGAGCTCAGGAACCGCTTGAAGGTACAGCACATTTTTCTACCCTCTATAGATTTTTCTTAGTACCCTCTATAGATTTTCTCAGTAAAAGAAATATTGAGCTACCGCCAGTTTTCATTCGATTTGTGTGAAAGGAGAGCTGGAGTTCATTTGAGTTGTGATACTGCAGTTGCTATTTTCTTCCAACCAGCTCTGAACTTATCAGGGACCGAAGTTCTCGTTAGAACTATGACTGGTAGTGCAGCGGACGATACTGCGCCTTATGGAGTTTGGGGTGCAATTTGGCTAGAAAACTGCGTTTTGATCGTTTCAAAAACACATGAACGGCTCTTAACAGATCGAAACCAATCAGATATCAGCTTTTATATATCAGTTTTCTAAACAGAGTTGGTGCTGATTGTACGTATATGCGACTTTTACGACATCGTGTAGGAGAGGGTGAATCTCCGTGGGTAGGTTTGGTGCCGTACCGCGCAAGACATTAGTAAGGATCTAATCCCGCTCGTGCACAAGATCTTCTAATAGCTTGAGGTCGCTTAATTGCTACCAAAGTTTCCAAAGGATTGAAGATAATTACACTCCGACTGGCACATACCACGCATGTTATAGGTCACACAAGCAATCGAATGTCATCAGTCAGAAGAGGTGCAAAAAGCGCGGCGTATCGCGATAGGCTTGATTGATGGCATTAAAGGGATTTACAATCTGTGACAGAAAACGTTTGAAACTTGTACAAATAGGCCCTGTTTTGGTTGGAATAGATCAAAAATCAATCTTCAATGTTTTCATCCACCCACTTCAGCACGGGGTGAGTGGTCCGATAATCGGCTCATTCAACTAGTGTGTCAGGCTTCGGCTTGGGAATTGCTGGTAAATGTTGTCAGTGGATAGGTGCAACACAAGCAGGATGGGCATCCGTATTTTTTGAATACAGTAGCGCGAAATCTATGTAACTGGGGACTACAGGTGTCACGAAAACTGAGGGAATTTGTGAGCCAGGGGAGTGTAGTTAATCTAGGGGGTAAGAAATGAGGCCAGTCACTTGACATGGGTGAAAAGCTGGAATGTTCATAGCGTCTCGTCACGTATTAGTAGCGGGCGGCCCCACTTACGTACATATCGCGCTTACCGTACTCAAAAAACTCATCGTGCCCATCCCACTTGCACCTTGGAGTTTTTATTTTTACAATATTTCCGATGCAAAACTAGTCAGAGGGGTTTACTCGATTTTTGCATCCAGTAGGTGCGTAATGTACGCAACGACTATAAAGGCGTTATGTAGGGCTGTCTTAGGAGGTGAATGGACTCTGAAGTGCAATTTTGGTTGGTTTCCCCAGACGTTCGTACCCCTTCTAGGCCTGATTCTTGGGACCCTCACCATAGCGCCGCTTAAAATGGAGAGGTAAACCGAATCTGTAAAAAATGAAGGGATAATCGTCATTACAGTCACTCCGTACATTGCACTCTTACCGTATTCAAAAATCAAGCACACCCACCCAACTGGGTTTGTACCGTATTTTACAACACTATTTCTAGATGTTCTACTTTTCTACTTTGTT
>MU869251.1:12622-28656 GCA_036418205.1 Ostertagia ostertagi
GCTTTAGCGTCACACGATTGCCTTTTCCGCGTTTCTCAATGTCTATCTAGTCCTACTCGTTGATTACACCTTCCGCACATCGGCTGTGAGTGCCTTCCCACATATCTGAACAATGGGATTACTTTTCCATGCGGTGGCGGGGTTATTCGTAGCTAAACGATGTGGTCAGGGAACTACCTGAGCACATCGTTCAGCTGCACCAACACCAACGGTGTACCCTACATCGTCCGACAGTCCGACGATCGATACGCATCTGATGCTGCGTTGTCGTTTCGATCGGACATTCGATGGAAACGCCCCATGTGACGAGGTGGGAACGGAAGGAGTGCATTAAAAGAGTGAAGCCAAAGTTAAATGGCAAATGAACATTGTTGGAAGATTGCCCGAGTATTGTTCTGGTGATTGTAGTGACCTCTAATGAAATTGATCATTGAAAACATTGTAGGGAAGAAGTGGCTGTCATAATTTCAGATTGGATCCTATTTGATAGTAAGCACGAGGTGAATTCCATATGATGATGAAAATTGGACAAAACGAAGCTGGTGTAGAATCTTCGACGAAAAGACTGATCAATTTCTTCGCGGCCATCTGCTATTCGTCGATTTACGTCGTGATTGTGTGACATAAATATTCAGCACATCAATAGTTGAATATAATTTCAGCCGACAACCAGCAATGGAAGCTCAATGCCTGTAGGACAGAAGCCGAAAATCTTCGATGACAAGCCACTTATTTTTGGTGAGTGATCTAGATCCTGTTTGCATTGCTTTTTACATCCAAGTTTTTTTCTTTTCAAAAATTACCAAATCTACACAGTAATAGTAATAATCAGTCTGGTTCACTGAATGCTTTCTCTTATCTGGTTATGCTGTGTGTTTCCGCACGCTCTTGTCCAGGTGCGGCACCAGCACGGTGGATAGCTGTGTGCTACTAATTGGGTGCTTTTGGGAGTGCTCTCATGATATCACAATGGTGAAGGTTGCGAGAGTGACTGCTTCCTAGTTGCGATAGCGGTTAATTCTCTTATCAACTCTTTTATCACATTCACTAGTATAAAGATGCTCTGGAGAGAAGGTAAGAATGACACTTCGGCTAATGGACTCGCAAATTCAGTCGTCTTGGTTGACACAGTTAATCCCAAGAGGGGCTGTTTTCGCTGCAACTAAAGTTTTCGAGACAAGGACGACGCTTGCTATCTCAGGATATAGCTCTGCTTTTTTGTCATAATTGAGCGAGTGGAACGTCTATTTCAAAGAAGTTTTACCAATAGTTTTGCGACTTTGTTGACATTTTGTGTAGGGTATGAGAAAATTAGTCAATTCCTCTCGTTCTGGGCGTATTTGGACGTCGTAGCCTACGAGTAATACGTATTCGTGAGTCATAATCATCGCTAATCAATAATCATGAAGTCCTATTGTTGGCATGGATGAAAAGTATTCTGGAATGCTTTTGCGACGTAGGAAAGTTTAATAAAGCACATTGTAATTTTAAAGAATTTGGCCTTCAGAATCAGGAAGTTTTCTCATGTTTTTTATTTATTAGTTTAGTCGCATTAGTTGGTTTTCTCTCTCTCTCTCTTCGCTTTTCTGTAGCATCGCAAGCACCAGCGGACCTGCAATAGAGACTGTACAACCCTATACTATACATGTGATCAATAAAAAAGGAGGTTCATTGATTAGTGCGATAGAACTGAACGATACGTTTCGCGAAAAGCTCAGGGCGAGTTAAGGTTAGTGAGCCGCAATAGGGGGAAGTTCGATTATCAAAACAACAAATGCGAGCAAATATTCAGAAATATCGGATTCCACGTATTTGGTGGGCGTTCCAATTTCATTCGCGTTGTCAATTTTGAAGTGTTCCTATTGCAGCTGCATAAACTGAATTGTAATTTCATTCATGTGCTACCGACAGTGTCAATAATTGTGTTAAAAGGTGGATTACAGTGCATTGTTCCCAATATTTTCCTTCTCATACCTTGAGCTTGGTATACCCCAATGGTTACTCGTCTAAGAAATACATGGACCCAACAGTTTTCCTTATACTAGTCACACTTTTACGCATTCGTGTACTTCACATCGTTCTTCGTTTCTTCTCTTCCGCTATACGGCAAATCAATTTTTCGAATCCACAGTGTGAAAAAACTCATCTCCCCCAAAACCAGTGTAATGTGATTTCTTTTCATGGTTTTGTTGAGTTCCGTCAGAGGATCAAACGATATGTCTCGGTAAATATTGAAATACGGTTACCCTCATGGTTTGCTTTGCACAACCCTTTTCTGCCTCAGGACGCCACTTAAAGAAATGGCACTGCTGTTGCATATACGTTGACCTTGTAGTGCGCTATGCACTGGAACAGAAGTTGAAAAAGTTATAACGAGTTATAACCATTCTTGAAGACGTCTCGGGCTAAATCACACAAATCTCTACCCGAAGAAATTCTGAGTTTTTCGAATTGTACTCTCTGGGAAGCATTACAGTACCCCTGAACCACTCATGTGTTAATAACTGAAGACGGATCATAACGAGGAAAATTTTTAGATCCGGCATGTGTCAGTTTTCAGTTTGTTAGGACGCATTATTTTCCCTTCAAAAGCATGTAATTGGAAAGAACTGGGACGCTATAAAGTCTAAGAGTTGTTCCTTCCAAATAGACGTTGGAGGTTCTTGTTCATCCCGGTGTTTATCCCGTCGCAAGAAGTTAAAGCGGAACAGTTGTATTTTCTCTTAATTATTTAGTCCCTTCATGCCATTTCTCGCAGACTTCTCCGAAAACCTCCTTTAAGCCTTTCTTCTCACACTCGGACTTTTACATGGGATAGGTATTGAGGCGTGGTGCCGTTGGTTTGATCGAGTGTTCAGGGAATGCGCCATGCGCTTTGTACCAGCGATATGCTGTGCCATTCATGTTTTTTTTTTCATTTTTGAATAAGCTCCCTTCTCTTCTTTTATTAATAAGCTTCTCTGTTCACTGCTAGCCCTATCATACAGTGACATACGTTTCTCTTCCCAGCAGACCAAATGCTCCCTCAGTCGATGATTCTGCGGTGCACACTTGACCTGGTCCGTTCCCTCTCTTAGGTAATTTATCGTACAACAATCACTGACGGCGACGAAGAGGAAGGGCCCTCGCTCTCACGGACTGCGACCAGAATGGCTGTGCTAGTCAGTTCAACTTATTGGCGTGATTGAGAACATTCTGGTTTTTCCGTCATTCGGAGACAAGCGAAAAGTTCGAGTAGTCTGCAACAGTTGGTTTTCCAAGAACAAACAACCTAATTCGGGATGTAGGTTCTGTCGGAAAAGTAAGAGAAATTGGTAGCACATAGGAACACATGCTTTGAGTGAACTATTCCACATTTTGCTAAGATTAATTTCCAAGAAAAACAAGCATGGCTGATTCATTCCAGCTTCCTGTTATGTGTGCTTCCACATTTGAAACTGACGATCACCTTTGCTAAATTCATACCGAATGTTCCCATCTTCAAAAATTGGAGAGCATCGAATTCAGTCAACAACCTCAAAATACCCTTTTACACGAGCATCAAGAGAATCTGCTAAAGGAATGTGGTGGAAGACTTGATCAACGAATTCCTTGACGGATCTTGGACTGCATTTTACAGTAAGATTTCCATCTGGCCATGGACGATGCGGCGAAAAATTTGTTGGTGTATGTCATGGACAAAAGTTTCTGTTTTGCCCCGCTCCCTGTTTACTGCCTAAATGTATGCCTTCAAGCTTCTGAATGCTTCAAAAACTTTTTAGAAGAATAGTTGCTGGAAGTTTACATTCTCAGTTGCTATGAAATCTAAGGCGGCGAAATTATTGCTATATATGCTTTCAATATGATTATAAGCCGTTGCTAGGGGAGAGATGTGAGCAGCTACCACGTAGTCAATAATAGTGTCCGTTCCGGCTTTGAGAATGTTTCCCAACGCTAGATTGATACTTCAAAGATTTTCCATGCGAGCAATATATTTTGCGTGCATTCTGAAATTTCTATGGTCTGATTAGGTTTCTAGACGCATTTTAACATTAGTATGCATGAAAAATGTGCTACCTAATAGCAGCCGAGCAAACTAAAGTACACAAAACCTCTGTGGTGCCAGCTTCGTTGCGCAAACTTCTAAACGCTCATTCGGGACCTCAGCTATATGAAAAAGGCGCCGGAATTTTTCAGTTTTGGCCGTGCCTATTCTAAGTGTCTGATCTCGCATCGACTCCAACCATTTCCCTCCTGAAATTCTAGAAGCGATCCTCACGTGTTGCTTGAGAATAGATTCTCTTCCTTCGCGTTTCCCGACAGCGTGCATCGCTCCTTAACACTCCTTTACAATCTGATGCTCTTTCGCCACCATTTCCTGGTTGCTAGACTATGTGGGAACCACGTTGAGAAAATTGCAGTAAGTTCAAGAGTGCGCCTCACCTTATCGTATGCGGTGTACAGATTAACTCATGTGAGCTCCTTACATCTGGGCCCATGCTCCACTCTTTTCAATTTTTAAACTGACTATTGCAGCTGCTTTCAATTACAACTTAATTTGTGACTTGCAACGATACATAGCACTCCATATAAGGTAAAACAGGGCTGACCACTTTAATAGTCTGCTTCTTTTTTTGGATTAGTTATCCTTCTTTAGTTCGCACCAGCGGCGTTATTGTGAAATATGAAGTCGTGAGTTGGCAGAAATGTTTATCTATGGTGACGAACAGTTCGGCCTTAATCAATATTCGCGACGTGGCTTTAACAGCAAAATACCTATTGATGCTCATGAGTCACTTGTAAAGGCAATTTTGTCCATGTACTTCAGTCAGATGTTCATTGATAGGGTGTGTGGGATCATAGCAATTAAGTTTGATGGTTTTTCTATTTTCTTTTGTCGGAGTGAAGTTGCATATGACCTGCGCGTATCATTTGTTTGCCTATCTCACTCTCCGCATACTGCAGGCATTCGTTCTAACGCGAAATAGGCAGCAGGCGAGCTCCGACGGAATTTCACCTCTACGCACTTCTGTTCTTCTATATAAGTGTATAAGCAAATAACACTCACTAAATATCTTTGAAAATTGTGTTTGAATAGTGGGTTATAAATCTCCGTATCTTTTTTATATTACTTAGTTTCTTAATATTTAATTATTATTCCTTTTTTTTCCGCCCGGACTTGTAAGTGTAACCGGTGTGTTGTTCATACCATGGGTTGATTTTGGTATTAGTCACATTTCTCCCGCGATGACGGCTTTTCTATACAGGACTGAATAGGCTTTCAGTGATTGAAACAATCTTTCCATTGATTCGTATTACATTCGTTTTTCTTACACCTTCGCCAATCCTGTTGAGAAACGATTCCAGAGCATAGACTGCATATTACCACTTTTGAAAAAGTTTCGTTGGGATTTATCCCGCATAGTGTCGTAATGGTTTCGGCAGTTATCGCTACAAGATAACGAAACTATGTACACCATAGATAATGAGTCAACATTTCCCTATGTGATGGAAACATCACCAGAAAATCACCCCGGTGAGAGAACTGTTTTCATGGTAGTCCATCCATTTGATTTTAAATTCATTATTAGTAAAACTTTTTACGCATTGTTTAATTTACAGACGATGATGCTAGCAGTCATAACAACGTACCGAATGGCGGAACTTCGTCTCCAAGTATGTTTGCTAGTCCTGTTCCCTCTCTAATTTGCTCTTTAACTTATTCTTTGATTTGTCCAATTATTTTTGGTTTTGGTGCAATTTAGCTCAGATTCGCAACTATTTGACTCTAGGTAGCAGTGCCCATTTTGAAACCAGTGGTTTAATTTCTTTTTATCGCGATTGTGCTCTGCACAACCAATTTATTGTTTCCCAACTTCCAAAGTAATAAGGAAAATGGAGATCTCTTCTAACCAGGGAAGTCGTTCAGAGAGAGGAAGCCAAAGCTTTTTCAAAATGTTTGTTGCATGAGATAGGGGCATATGTAAACGTTTAGAAAAACGAACCACGTTATGTGGGAACCACATAACGTAGTTCGTTTTTCTAAACATCCCTCTGAATACGAAAAAGAGGGTGATGAAGTGGTCCGTGGTTTGAATTCTTGCGGTGACAAATGTTTGCACTTTGAGTTAGCGCTCCAGAATTTGCAAAATGACGTCAGCGCCAAGAGTGGATGTCATGTTCATAACTAGAACCATCAGCAACCTTACAAATAGCCTTCGACCAAAAACTGGTGATGGATTCGTTTCGCCAAAACGGCACCAATTTGGCACCTAATGGCATCATAGCGGCACCAGATGACGTCTGCGCCAAAATGAATGTCGGAATCGTAATCAGGGCACTATAACTCTTACAAGAGGTTTCAGAGAAAATAAGATTTTAACCCAATTTCGAACAGTTGGACTATAGATAGTAAGTCCATAGCCGTCAGGCCTGACGGTGGATGATTTGAAGGCAGGTCTCCTTGTTATCTAGAATCGCGCTCCAGAAATAAGCTGGTGGTGGCCGAGTGACCACGCACGATGATCAGGTCGCTAGGTCTCCTCGCGTCAAATAGTGGTTGGTCGACTTTTCGGCCCTACCACTGCCTATGAGGGCCTCTTGTTGGTAGCTAGATCAACTTCAAACAACGCAACAAAGTGTGAGACGTGTACTATAGGGAGAAAACTTTGACCTCAGTGTATATCACAAGAGGGTATCCCTATTTTATGCTCCGAGCTCGCCTCCAAGCCGTCCGCTACACACGTCGGGTTGTCCCTACGGCCGTCCAACTTTTCGAAGTCGAGTCAAAATCTCGATTTTCCCCAAAACTTTGGTGTTGGGGTTAGATCAGCGCCCTGATCACGAAGATGCATTCTTTCACTGGTGCCAGCGCACTTTGGCGTCATCGGGGCCGCGACGTGTTTCCCCAGTTGTCGAAGAAAACTCGTCTTAATGGGGGTCATTTATGACCCTGATTTTGAAGATGAAGTCTAACCTAGAGATAGTACCATTTGGCACTCACGCTGAACGCACCGTGCCAACTAGAGTACATCGCGTTACCCACTAGGCCACCGGGTCTTCAGCACTCTGGCACCATTATTCCTTATGAAACCATGACACTTCCTTAAGCACATAGCTTGGCAAACGCATCGTTTTTTTTTCTCGAAGTTCGCGGTTTTTTTCCAATGTACAGGTAGCGAGAACCCTCTAGTATAATATTAATCAACGTTGTAGACTTTATGTGCTAAAATGAAGCAGTAAAAACGACAGTTCCCAAAGGGAAATTTTCTTCGCCCCTTTTTGGTATTCAGAGAGGCCATTCAGGAAAAATGAACCATGGTTTTGTGGTTCCTGCATGTGCCCCTATATCATGCAAAAAACCGTTTTGAAAAAGCTTGGCACACCCTGAATGACCTCCTTGGTAAGATTTCAAGTGTCAAACAATGTGCACATGCGTTTCCTTCACCTTGTGTTTTATAGGTATTGAGTTTGCGCAATCGCGGCCAAACGGCCTTTCAACCATCTCTGGAGTGTTCGCTCCTGTTGCATTGTCAATGTTTAGTATCCTGCTCTTCATGAGAATGGGTGAGTTGCTTATCTTATGTGAACTTAACTCACGACCGCGTCTGTAAAATTGTGTACATTTTGATTGCTCGATACGATCCCTGCAGCAGTATGAGTAGTAATACTGGGAAGTGTGCTGAGAACTCGAGATAGTTTTGGTTAGTAATGAGGGCATGTTCATGAAAGCTTCTAGATCCTAGTTTGGTTGTCGTGGCAAATGACTTCAGAACTTATCTGCTCGGTTTAGTACTGCCAGGTCTCCTAGGAAAAATAGAAAGTTAGCAGCTACTGTTCCATTGTGAGCGAGAGTTCTTGAATGTAAGGCATCTTTTCTAGGATTCGTCGTGGGGCAGCTTGGCTTCCTGATGACTGTTGTACAGTTATTAATGGCCTACGGGATTGTGATGTTGACAGTGCTGTCTCTTTGCGCTATCTCATCAAATGGAGCGGTGGAAAGCGGAGGAGTTTACTGTGAGTGCATAACCTTACCTTCATCTACTAGAGATCGCTTTTTGAGACTGTTTTTTTTCTTTAATTCACTGTTCCTGTTTCAGATATGATAAGTAGGTCGTTGGGGCCAGAATTTGGTGGTGCTATTGGTGTTTTATTTTTCGTAGCTAACGTCTTTTCTTGCGCTCTGTATATATCAGGATTTACAGAAGCGCTACTCAATAACCTTGGTGGAGGGCGTGAGTGTCTCAGATCACATTCGCTCTTTAAGATGATTGTTCTTATATCCGATGTGCGAAATTACCCAGAATTTTTTTAGTTTTCGATTCATTCTTCCAGAATTTCCTGACTCACCTATGTGGCGATTTTTATATTGTGTGCTGGTTTCCATCATCCTCCTCATTATCGGCTTACTTGGCGCTGGCATCTTCGCCAAAACGGCATTATTCACTTTCATCTTAATCTCGGTGATTTTATGAGCATTGGTTCTTTTTTTTTGCTTTTTTCTTCCAATTCCTTAGATTATTATCGTCCTATTTGTTCAAGATATGCTATTCTACATGGCTAATTTCTGTGATATTCGATGGAGCTATGCAAGTGCCTATACCGAAAGTAAACACTCCCGCTTATCGCGTCCATGAGAATGCTTCCGATCCCGGAAGCCCTATGATTGTGCAGTTGAATCAGACTTTAACGGCCAATTATACTGGATTTAGGTGTGTACGAGGGGTCTGCAGTATTATGTGTATTGGCTTGGATCATCTTGTACACTTCACTGAAATTGTTCCTTTAGTTTTCGAACGCTCGGTGAAAATATGTTTACGAACTACACCATGGATTATACGACTGAACGACAAACCGATTTTGCATTGATGTTTGCCATTATTTTCTCGGGTGTCACTGGTAAGCGCGTAAATTTTTCTGAACTCGGAAATTTTCTTCCCAAAACCAACAGATAACTAAATCAGCTTTTTTCTTGTTTCGGACGCTTTGTCACCAAATAATCAGTCGCGAGTGAAGGGTTGTTTGGTTCGAGCTGGATTTCATCCAGATTTCTGGATTTCATCCAGATTTGACGACTCCGTGAGATATGCGCATGGCATGCTGCGCCATATGTCACTGCACCGCTCTGCTCCGTTTATACCATACGCGTGATCACAGGCTTCTGGACTACTGGCAGTTGTTGAACGCAATGTGACATGAGAAGAGATAACTTAAAGCTAAAAATCGATGCTTTTCGTCTGTGGTACTTTCCAGTGGTCTCAGAGTTGCTTGTTAAGGTCTAATGGCTGGTGCGAACATGTCTGGCGAATTGGCTCGTCCTTCAGTCTCAATTCCTCGGGGCACTGTGCAGGCGGTCTTAGTCACGTTGCTCATTTACATTATGACTGCATTTTTGATGGCTGCTACATCGAGTAGATATCTTCTTCAGAACGACTACACTGTATGCGGAATATTTCCTTTCGACTTTCTGCACAGATACTATTACTATATTTCTGTATTATTTAGGTAATGATGGATACAAATTTCCAAAGATGGTTTATCCTCATTGGTATTTTTTCTACTACACTGTTTTCCTCTATGAGCAACCTTATAGGTATGTTTTTTCCCTGAAGTGTTTTTATTGCCATTGATTAATGAGAGAAGTTTGACAGCTTCTTTGAATTAGTACTATTGTGCCGTTAATGGTGCAGAAGTTATACTTTGATACACAGAAGGTTGGCCCCTTTGGGGACCTTCGCAGAAAAAAAAAGATAATCGATCATCTCGCTAAAGTGCGACACCAGTGATGCTCTTGATCAAAGCATGTGACGTGGGGAATTAGTACTATTCCATAAGCGTAAGTCCGTAGTCTCAGCTACTCACACTAAGTGCATTGGAAGGGGTCGAGCAGAAGAGGTTAAAAGAAGTATACAGCCAGAACCCCAACCGTGTGGTTTGACGCAAAATTTGCTAAATGTTTCATGTTGTTGTTGGTGGTCTCCGACCTTGCACGTTCTCTGATCTTATAGAGAGTGCGATGTGCATGCGAATGTTGAAAACAAAATGGCCAACAAAGTGGAAAGCCACTGGTAGTTCGTGCGCCGTTATTGTACAATGTGTGAAAGCAACAATGGTCTAGACATGACTTTACCCCCCCCCCTCCCCCCTTCCTTGACAGTTATGCTGAATTAGTTTAGTTGACGATTATAATGATAATCTATGCTGGACTTGTCTGCAGCGCAGCTTCTTTTTTTCCTGCTCTAAAGTTTGATGCAAATTGTCAAGTTGTGGAATATTTTATTACCCCATGGATACAAAAGACGTGAAATCACTTCAAGGTGTTTAATTGGCAGTTTGTCCAAATCTAGATATTCTAAAGTAACATACGCCGGCTAGCGTCGCGGTTAGCTTCGGTGTGTAGAGCGATACCATTTGGACTGCAAAATTCTTTTATTCTAGTATCTGCCCTGACGCACGCTTCGCTTACAGTTGAATCCACTCTTTCAAGAGTCTTCATTCGTTTCGTTCCTGTCTCTTAGCTGTTTGGAACAAGTTGAACTTGCATTTGTAGGACGCCGCCACTTCAGCTGCCCTATCACGATCATTTTACAACGTTTTCCATCGCCAGGGGCGGGCTTCAGGTGACGCCTATTCTGTAACATACAGACAATCAAATATGAAAGCAAATGGACAGACGAAGTGTTCCTTTGATGAAATGGGCTTCCTATATGTCATATCGATAGCCTCAATGTTGGTGATTTCAGGATCGTCTCGCGTCCTCAATCGTCTCTCACATGACAAACTTTTTGGTTGCCTCTTAAGGCCGGCAAAGATAGAGATTGGGGACCGAAATCCTGTGGTTTCGGTCATCATAACATGGCTCTGCGTAGTGGTTGTCGTTTTTTTTTTTTCACATGTTTCATAGTGTCTTACGCCGAATTTTAAAGGGAGTTTTCTTGGTTGGAGCAATGAACAAAATTGAACAAAATTGCAAAGCTGACCTCGATATTCTTCCTTCTTTCGTACATGGGAGTCAATATTGCCTGTCTTGCGCTCGAGCTCACAAGCGCTCCGAATTTCAGGTAGTTCTGTTTTATCAGTATGTTATCCTCATTTTACAACGCCCTGTGATATTCATTCTGAAATATTAGTTGTCCGTTGAGTAATATTTGGTTTTTTAAGTAGGAACATTTCCTATTAGACTCCAACTTTTTTATAAAGTAATATGTCATTTGAAAAAGAATCGTTCGCTCTACAAGTGAGATCGTGCCTGTTTTCCAAACAGTGCTGAAGTACAGGTTTGCAAATTGGCAGGTGAAATAGACGGGACGGAGGTAACAAACGAAAACTGACGTGATGTTTGGAATTGGTCGTAACAAAGGAGTGCCTCCTGCATATGATTAATTTTTCCGCACTTTTGAGAAAAAAATTGTAGTAATGTCGTCATTCTCATTGACACACACCTTATTAATTAAGCCTAAATCCTACCATTATCACAACGACGTGTTAGCAAAGCGTGTATCCGAATAGAGCAAAAGTGCGCTTACGAATGAGGTGAAGTTGTGTAAACATAGATTTTCAGAGGAAGTTATGGTTTGATAAATTAGAAGTGGATTTCAAAACAACGATACAGTTTGTTGAAACATCCAATAGTGGAATATATATTGAAAACAAGTCGTGACTGATGGAGGGTACTCACTGATTGATTTCTTGGAGGAGCAGAGAGTTCGAGTTGGTCGTCGGTTTGGCTGCTCTCCGTCTACTGAACCTCCCAATTTGCAAGCATGTATTTCAGTCACTTAACAATGTTCATGAAAGAGGTACAATGTGCTTTATAGGGCGAGCATTTCTCTTCCTAATGACATATGATATTGTGAAAACTTGGGGTCTTACAGCAAAATTTTTCATTCGAAAAAAACCGACACTGTGTACCTATCGAAAAACCTAATGTATTTTTCATGACTTGCATTTTTGTCGATTCGAAAAACTTGTTGTTGCATATTTCAAACGCGAGTTGTGTGTGGAATCAAATCAGTTTCACGATTATTACAGAATTTTCGGTTTCTCCAGAAACTACAGTATGTAGGGGAATCTTGAGAGTTGGTGAAAATATTATAGTATCATAAATTTTATCTTATTGACCTTTTTGTAGGCCTACATTCAAATATTTTGCCTGGTGGACGTGCGCTCTTGGCGTGATTTGCACCACAACGATGATGTTGGTAGTAGATGCGTCGATGAGCGCGATTGGTATTGTGGTCCTAATGTCACTCATTATGGTGCTGCATTACCAAGTGAGTTCTCTTTGCCAGTCATGGCTATAGATTCATTTTTCGAGAAGGAACGACAGTATTATTCTAATTTTAATTCTAACTATATGTTGTTCTTCCAGGCGCCAACAGTATCGTCCGGTTCAATTTCACAAGCGTTGATTTACCACCAAGTCCGAAAATACCTCCTTCTATTAGATGTCCGAAAAGAGCATGTCAAGTATGTAGCCAACAGTTCCTCATGACTGGATCAGAAATATCAACGTGCTCATGCTTATAGGTATTGGCGCCCGCAGATCCTGCTTCTTGTTTCGAGGCCTTCTTCTTCGTGCCCACTGATGGATTTTGTCAATGATCTCAAGAAGTCTGGGCTTTATGTTATCGGACATGTGCGGAAGGGCGAGCTAGATTCAACGCAGGCTGTTGATCCACTTCAGCAAGTTTGTCAAGCTATTTTTCCACAGTTTTGTAAGGAATTCACCGCTTTACACCTTCCTTCATACTTTTTTCTCAAGGTGTTTCCATATTGGTTGTCTCTGGTGGATTATCTGAAACTAAAAGCTTTTGTCGAGCTCACGCTTTCCAACAGCATTCGAGAAGGTATTCAGCAGGTTGGTATCGAATTTTGTACGTCATGTGATTATCTAGACGGGCATATTTAAATTAGAACTATCACCCTTTTTTGTAGCTTATGCGACTATCTGGATTGGGCGCGATGAAGCCGAACACGGTAGTGTTAGGATTCCACGAGGCTACACCCATAGATGTGACCCTGCAGGTGAGTCGCTGCAATTTTCTTCTGAACATGACTTTAGCTCTTGTTTTTTTTTCGCTCTGCTTGCAGTTGGTCCGAAGACGAAAAATCGCCATAGGCTGATGAAAAAGCCCCTCTAGCACCCCTGCGATTCTAAATTTCTGGACTAAATGAAACAAAAGTGAAATATCCGCTCTTAAAAAGTTATCATTTCTCTCTATATTTCTCTTTTTTGATTGTTTGACTCCTGGTCGAAGTACCGCTTTTCGGTCTCAAATGGGAGTTTTGTCACGCTCTACAAATGACTCAAACTTGGGACTCACCAAAAGTGTTGTACTGATGGAGAAACAGTTCTTTCACCTTTTGCCTCACTTATCTCCTTCATAGCATGTCTTGTATGGCAAGAGAAAAGAATATCCTAATTATAACTCATGCTTAGCTATTATTTATATCTGCAATGTAGGCTTCACACCTAGCACGACAGGTGTGGAGACAGGGTAAGCCTCGCAGCTGAGGGACAACGTTATCCACTGTATAGGCAGGTTCATATGTATGTGCACCTATCCGCATAACCTGAGTTTTTTCAATAGATAGCGTGAGGCCGTTTTCTTTCACCCAGCACGCAGTCCTATCATCGCCAACGCGCAGTATATGCATCATTATACTTGTCTTCTACAACTTTGTACAACTTAATGTCGTCCGCATAGATGTTGCAAGATACACCAATATCCTGGAAAATGTGAGGGAGGTTAGCTGTGAAAATGTTGGAATACCGGAGACAATACACCACCCTGAGGCACACCGCTGCATGCCACTCGAACAGTCGACAATGCATCTCCTACCAAGACTTGAAACGTTCTGTTTCTTGAGAATCTTCAATCCAATTTAATATTAGCCGGTGAACACCAATATGGTTTAGCTTGCGAATCAATACCTTGTGTGACAGCCTATCGAATGCTTTACTAAAGTCTAGATAGACTACATCAACATTTTCTCTAGCTTCCATCGCCTTTGTCCAAGCATTCATACAATGTAAGTACCGAAGTTTCCACAGATCTACCCGAACAAAACCATGATGCGAAGGGGGAATAATACTGTGTTTCTCTAAATGCGATACCAGATACTTTTTGATCAATGCTCTGACCAATGTTACTTAAAATATTTAAGGATAATGCCGCTCAAATTGAAGTGCCTTTTCGAAGTGAAGGGCAGACGATGGCGGTAATAGCGGCAGCATACAATACGCTTCTGTCATTACTCAGCCGTTGATGGGTGTGTAGCGTCGCTGGTACGGTCCTACTAAGCCGCTAGGGCATACTCTTCGCTCCGAAATGCGCAACGTTCATCGTCCCGTATCTTAGAGAGCCTGCGTCTCCTTCCGCTGCTTACACTTTTCCTTCTAAAACTCCGATCTTATCGTGGAATTCTTTTTCAAGAGCGCCTCTCGCGATTTGCACTTGGCTGGAACAACCCATCTATGGGCAAGCTAGAATTAGTCGCATTTCGGGGCTCAAAACAGAAGAGCAAATTTGTTCACGAAGATATAGCTCGAAGACACCACCTACCTTGATAGACTTCGAATTCGCTCTTTTCTAAAATAAATTGGCAAAAGGGAGTCTCGTTTGTTCATTTTTTGACTTTTGCACCACTTGATATCACTATTTTCACCCTTCATCGGTTTAACTTATCGCAGTTGCTGTCTCTGATGCTATATGGCGGTACTACAGCCATTGCCTCGGAGAAAGAGAATTCTGTGGCATAAAACGCACAACATGAAATGCTTTATTTTTCAATCCTTAAGGAGTTATTCGAGTTATTAAAACAAGTAGAGAAAAGCTACAACAGAAAAACGTGCATTGTTGTGATGACAATAATGCCAACATTTTAGTGCGTGGATATCTTAGCAGTACTTCAGCTGCAGATGGCAATATCTTGATCTCGTTAAAAGTTGCTTGTTTAGGAGTCTCAACTTCTAAAGGATTTGCGTTATTCAAAGATTGATCGTGCTGCGGTGGTCGAGTACTTCACTGCGGGCGATTTCATGCCTAAGGTTGGTAGTTTCTTGAGCAAAGCTTTCTTATAAGTGTCGCATTCTCTATCGAAAACAAAAGATCAGTTACTTAGTGTGGCGTGCGCCCTCCAAATCATGCTGTTTTATTATGTGGTTACATCTCTTACTAAACTCACTTGAAGGCCATAGTGAACTACCTTTTTCTCTTAAGTGACAGTTTTATGCTCTGAACTTTCTGTTCAGGAATTGAATGGCAATATGGAACGGCTGTCATCGTCAGAATATGTTAATGTTTTGAAAGATGTGCTGCACATGACAAAAAGTTTATGCGTCGCAAGGCACTTTCATAAAATGGATAAGGTTCGTTTACACAAACATTAAACGCGAAGCACTCTTCACAAAGAAACCCTTGAGATTGAAAGGAAGTTTGCTGCACTGGCGATATCGCAGTCCAAAGATGACCCCACTCAGCAGACTGTGTTGGATTGCTCGGGTCATATAAGGGACGCACCCATGTCATTCATTTTCGCGCATGTGAGACTTCTTCCCGGTTTTTATCATATATTTTCTCTATGGCCCATACCATAACCATACCTTCTAGTACACAAATTCTGTTAATATTCTTTAGTATAGCAAAGGTTTTTTGAACCTTACATCTTTCAGCTCAGTGCACTTCGTTTTTTTTTCATTCAAAAATTTAAGCAGTAAGTGTAGGTACAGAATTCGATCGATGGTAAGATATGTTTTGTTTAAGCAATCAAGACAAAAATGTTGTTGCCTTCCGAACAACACGAAGTTCTTCTTTTCCGTTGACATTACACAACTTTTTGACCGGAATCTTTCTGGGTGTTATTATTTACCACTAAGTATTGCTAAAATTGTGTTGTGCTTTTCATATCTTCTATATTTTCCCTCGAAATCCAAATATGAAAGATGAGGCCTTCCCACTCGCAAAATCGCGCAGATTCCAGGCGTTGCGCTGTCTTTTAGGGGTTAAAGGATGTTATCTGGAAAATAAAAGGGTGCTAATCAGAAAAAAAAA
>MU869251.1:30064-56622 GCA_036418205.1 Ostertagia ostertagi
TTCTGAGCACACAGCTGATTCCACCCAATGCGGCCCGAAAAGTTGACCTGGCTCCCCTCGAAGGACTCGGGTGAATTCGTTTTCGCTTCAGCGTGGACTCATGAGTGAAAATCAAACTCTGAGCTACTTATGGCTGGTCTTCTTAAGTCATTTTCTAAGAACATTTCTGAACATTATTCTGATGAGTAATTGAAGTTTGATGCATGGGGGGAATTTAGAGTGGAAGTTACCGGGATAAGAAGAGAGCTTGCTGAAACCAAGGTAGAGGTGGTCAGTAATGATGAAGGAAATACGAAAAACAACCTAAATAGAAAATACACCCGTTTTGCCTATTGATTACGCGTTAGCATGTCAGTTGCATATAGTCTTGCCAATGCTGACTTCCGTGTCAACGCTATGCTCTCTCTTTTGTCATCGCTGCCAATTGCGTGTTGGTCCGCACCCTTATGGTATCCGCCTGTCTTTCTACTATGTTCCCACTTCTTCGATCTTCGACCTGATCGTGTAATTCTCCTTTAAATTTGAAAGGGATGGATAATGAGTGGAACTTACAAATGCATGGGGAGCAGTACGTATGTAGTAACGCTAGCATTCACAATTCTTTCGCTGATGTTAATCTGGTTCAGACAACAACAAAAAATACTTTCTTTGTACTGTCGTTTCAGATATCTAATGTGCACATTCTACTGATGGTTGGTGATTGTTCTTTTTTCAGGAATCACTTTCTCAAAATTGGAACCAGAAACGTTACATCGACGTGTGGCCCGTCGACCTCCAGAGGCCCGTTGAAACAGGGCTGGGTTGGGACAACAGGTTTGATATATTTCTTTCGTAAACGAGTACGGTTTGCTAATCATTATTTTCAGTTCCTTGTTTTTGCTACAGTTAGCGTGTATCCTTTCAATGTCATCACGGTGGCGGTCTCACGCACGCCTACGAGTGTTTATATGCGTCAACAGTTTGCAGGTGACTATATTCTTCAGCACCTTTCTTCAAAAGCTCTTAGGATCTTAGAATAGTATTCCATCATGTCGTGAAATGACTGCGCTTATTAATTTTATTCTCTTGTTTTGTTCTCGAAACAATTGTCTATTTTTTCATCAGTAAACACGATAAGTAGGATGGTCATGAAGGAGAGAGTTCGATAGGGGAGAGGGTAAGGAGTTCAAAATTCATATTCAGGATATGCATCGTCGAGATCGGCAGCTGAAACAAATGCTGGACACTTTGCGTATCAAAGCAGAATCAATTGTTGTGCCGTGGGATCATGTAGTTTGTCATTTTCCACAACAAAACGGACCTGCAATAACAACCCAACGGTACGTTTTCTTCCTCTAAGTAAAGAAGCGGTTACGCTAGCCTTAGCATAACTAGGCAAAGCTACGTGAACCGATGTTTATTGTCGCTTTGGTTCAAAATTTGCTATATTTGAGCAAGTTCAGGCCCACGGTTGAGCTACCAGCATCATACCTTACCGCATTCAACGACATGATCAAGCGCTACAGCGAGGAGGCGGCAATAACACTTTTGAATCTCCCATTACCTCCGGATGATGTGATTCCAAATGCTGATAGGTTAGCGATCAGATTCATTATCTTTTTTCGCCTTGAATTGGCCCATTAGGGTGATAGATTGAAATCATGCGAGATAGTCAAATTACAACAAATCCGATTTGATAGGTATCTGGATCAAATTCGCCGTTTAACGGACTCACTTCCACCGACGCTGATGGTTCATGGAGTGTCATCAGTCATCTCTACAGCGCTCTAACGTAATCTTGTAAAATTTCAAAGTTTATGATTGATCTGATTCAGTTTCCAGTTTTGAATTCAATCCGATTTCTAAATTGATGCTGTGAACATCTTTCTTATCTGTTTGTATATTTTCATGGAACGAATATCATTCATCTCAGTAGTGCTTTTTGCCCATGCGCGTGGTTCTTAGGTCTAACCGGTGCTACAGTAATAATACCTATTCTGATTGTTCAGTAATGTTCCAGTTTAGCTAATACTACAACTTCAACTATTGAATAGTTTCACAAAGCTGGTTCTCTTTTCATTACAACTTTCTTCTGGTTTCGTAAAAAATTAACTTATTGATTTCTATGCATTGTTATTCTTCGAAAATATGTGCACTATTACTCATGTTTGGAACAATTCCGTCTGGCCTTCTCTTTCTTGTGATGCATTATCCTGTTTTCGTTTTTCCAAAGGAGTTTCGCTGAATGTATACCAAAAGTTACAGAAAGCACAGTGCAGTTTTGCCCAATTTTGTAGTATTAATATGACTTTGTGATAATACGCCACCACTTCTAAGTTAAATCCAGTTTTTTAAAATTGGTCTTCTGTGATCAAAATGGTTGTAGCGAAAATAAAAGCGGTGTATGTGGTCCTCTGTGTGGTCCTACTCCAGTTCTGGAAAATTATTTGAAATCAAACTGTAGTTTCTTGGAATCAGGTTTTAGCTCAGAATAGCACTGAAATTTATCGCTGCTTCGCAAAGATTCAAATGAGCTTACACACAACTGTTTGTACTACGAAGCATACGGAAACTGGTTATAATAAACGTGGATTCCGTTTTAAGGAGGATTTTACGATAAGATCTGAGGTCGAAAAAGGATAAATATACCAGTCGAGGGGCTGATGGGCCTGGTGCAGGGAGATGCGCGTTACGCAGCGAATAGGATGCTTCCGATAACCGAAGGGTCATACCTGCTGTCCGTACCCTCCCTCGCCATCTGACTTGACCCGCCTTACAGAGAAAGAGAGAGAGCATTGGCGTTGAAGAGGGCGCAGCGATGTCTCATTGATGCGGAAACCAACCGGCAAAGAAAGGGCTTCATTCATCGCATTTTCATGCAACATCAATATCAATCTCTCCCTGGAACTATACGATTCGAGTTACTAGACTACTCCACGATTGATTTGCACAGATAGGTGCTGGACTAAAAATCATTAAAATAAATAGAACAATCTTGCAATCTTTATATTTTGCAACTATTTCATTCTACAAACAAACTCATCGTACATAATGACACATTATTAGGGCCATGCCCACGGAGCTGAACCAATTTGCCTCTGATGTCCATTACCGAAACCGATACTCCGTCCACCACTTCGGCCAGACCCTCCGAAACCGAGATCGAAATCACGACGAATGCCAAGACCGCCCACGGGCGTTTCTACACCCAAACCAGTCGCAATGTTCACGTCTCCAAGACCTGCGATATGTTTATACTCAAGTGCTTCGGAATAATGCGATGTTCTTACCTGGTCCCCAGCCGGGTCCCGAATCAGGGATGAGTCCCGTGCCTGCCTCTCCTCTTTCATAGTTCTGCCATCTGGCAAATTCACTTGCACTCGGCGCTGCCATCTTATTGCCTTTTAGTAGGTATCGTCTCAAATAGCATAAATGAAAACTATGAAAATGAATGTGTGAACGAATTACTAAAATAATTGAGAGCTCCAGCCACCTGACTGGAACTGGTGTCCTTGAACTTGTTTTGTGTAAATTGCAATGTCGTGGATTCAAATCACATACAACTTCTGTTAGGCTTCTACCCTCAGCTGCTATAAACAGTACTTCACAAACTATTCATTACTAAAGGTGACTAATGAAACCTACCAACAATGGCAAGTATTATTACCATAAATCTCATTCCAATCGATCAATGAGTTGCCACTCACAGTCGGCTGACTGACGACCAGAATTTCTGTTTACGGACTAGTTTACACAGTCCTTGCTTTCGTCGAAAACAGCTTGAAAGATGCAAAATTCATTGCACAGCCAATTTGATGAAGTAAACTCAAAACTATAACAAACACTATTTCCACAAATAAAACATTTTCAATTCAAAGGAAATGTAGCAAAGGACCTATCACATTGCTTATAGTAAATAGGACGCAAGGCAGAGAGTACGAAGACCAATGATGTTTGGATCAAATAGAAAACTAATTGTCAAAGGAACGAAAGTGGTAAACATCAATGGGCAGTGCTCAAAAAACCAGTTGGAAAAAATATACAGTGTATGATACCAGTATGATACCAGTTTGGTCGCGCACGCATTCGCGTGCATCACATGGCACTGCAGTGGTATTAAAGCAGGACCATCGCTAATTTTGTAACGCTTTCTGACACCACCTCGCTGCGTACTTCCCCACCTGTCTGTTGAGCATTCCGTTGTCGACTCTTTCCATTTTCTCCCGATCTCCCCTTTCTTCTTGGAACCGAATTTCGTGGAAACTCCTTCCTTTACTTTGGATACTTTCGATGGATAACTCCATCCACACTAGTGGACGCCCCACCCACCTATAGTTGCTGAGCCTCCTTTTGTTGCCGAACTTTCACCACTTTTCCCGGCTTCCAGGACTTCATGGAACCGAGTTATAGAGTTGTCGTGGATAACTCCGCCCGTAATGGTGCATACCCCGCCCACCGAGTTATGAAATTCTTAACCACCGCCTTATCAGAGACGCCCCTTCCACCAAAGGTAAGTCGTCCTAATTCGATCTGGCTCACCAGTGTACACTTCTACCCCACTTTTTCCAAAGTCTCTAGCTGTTTCATACGTTGAAGTTTGATATATCATGGGTGCCTCAGCATATCACTCATTTCGATACATCCACTCCAAATTGGTGGGGGCTCCGCTAGCGTCTTGATAGCTTGTACCATATAACAGTATGATACCAGTTTGGTCGCGCACGCATTCGCGTGCATCACATGGCACTGCAGTGGTATTAAAGCAGGACCATCGCTAATTTTGTAACGCTTTCTGACACCACCTCGCTGCGTACTTCCCCACCTGTCTGTTGAGCATTCCGTTGTCGACTCTTTCCATTTTCTCCCGATCTCCCCTTTCTTCTTGGAACCGAATTTCGTGGAAACTCCTTCCTTTACTTTGGATACTTTCGATGGATAACTCCATCCACACTAGTGGACGCCCCACCCACCTATAGTTGCTGAGCTCCTTTTGTTGCCGAACTTTCCACCACTTTTCCCGGCTTCCAGGACTTCATGGAACCGAGTTATAATGGTTCGTGGATAACTCCGCCCGTAATGGTGCATACCCCGCCCACCGAGTTATGAAATTCTTAACCACCGCCTTATCAGAGACGCCCCTTCCACCAAAGGTAAGTCGTCCTAATTCGATCTGGCTCACCAGTGTACACTTCTACCCCACTTTTTCCAAAGTCTCTAGCTGTTTTCATACTTGAAGTTTATATATCAGGTGCCTCACATTATCACTCATTTCGATACATGCCACTCCAAATTGGGGGGGGGCTCCGCTAGCGTCTTGATAGCTTGTACTTCTCGTGAATTTCCACCGAAAGTTAAAATTTTCGTAGACAGACAAAGGTGTTCTCGAGACACTTCACAACATCCATAACAGGCGCATAAACTTATAATAGACAGACACTGGCCCGTACGATCTGAGCATATATGTTTTGTACATCTGAAACTTCCACGAAAAATCATATACCTTAAAAGAATCAGTAAGTCAAGGAAAGATCCAGATGGCAGCCATCCCTTCCAGGTCAGCACAGCTGAAAAAAGTAAAACTTCATAGTTGCATCATCAAATACAATAAATTCCTATCTTGACCAACAAACTTGTCACTAACCTTTATGATAGACCAATCTAATTTCAATATGAAGTTGTCGTCCTCTTTGAAGGGATTCTACATGCTCCCTCAAATTGGAGGTGGCGTTATGAAGGCGCTCAGCTGTCCAAGACGGATTACGAGTCCTAGCCGCTGCCATCAACGTCAACTGAACTACAGGAGAATATACGAAGGCCTGGTATCTGGACGGCGTACTGCCCAGTTTTTGATCTTCGAACCATGCATGTTGCATGGTAAGCGGCGCCACTTGGAACAACACCACTCACCATCAACCCTCTTCCGTTCTGTGAATTCCTTATCATTTCCTGTTTTTTTTTCCTTCTCCCGTCTTTACGTTCTTACATATGTTTGGCACTAACAATCATTTGCGTCTAACTTCCGCGAGTCCAACCCTCTTGTCTCGGTCCGCCACTTTCAAACGCCTTTCCTGTCAACATAACCACCTTGTGTTCCACATACCAACCAGTTACATTAGCCACGCAATTGAAAAGGAATTCTATTCCATCAAGAACACGAACCCAATAGTCTCATGCATGCGCTTATTCCCAATCTGAAAGAGAAATCGATACCTTTGACAGGCCATCTGCTCACCAGCTTCAAACTCCTCATCCAGGATTCCGATCCCCGCTCACCAATAACTATAGGTGGTAACATAGATCGTTCAGTAATCACGACATTGAGCACAGCAGGCAAGCAATCACTCCAGAGAACCGAAGGAATAGGAGAAATATCCTCACTCAGGTACTCGCTGCCAAATACTACCACTTTTCAAGCTACAAGTTTACCACAGTTAATTGCTCCTGTTTAATGGGGTCCACACAAATAAGCTGCTAGATCACGATGCAAAACGTGTTAGGCAGTAAATCGCCAGAGTATGGCCGACGTTTGGCATTTATCAGAGAAAGCCCTTCCCACATCATAACCAGCCCCTGCGAATCTTATCGAGGTACTTCCATCACACACTTGATTTTCATCAAAAGGAGTTATTAAAAAGCCCCATAGTAATCCCTGATTTACACAGCATTTTTACAAACGATTGACGCTCCTGCCCGTTACTGAAAACTCCACCTGCAAGAAAACGCTAATCAGCACAGACTGAAGGCTCGAAAAGAAGAAGACACAGGAACACGAGTAGGAAGTGGATCATGCGCGAATCTTGAGTATTTCGATTGTGACTCAAAGTGGAAAAGCAGCATGAAAACAGCACATTTATAAGCACTGAGTGAAAAAGTTACCTGCTAAATACCACAAGTGAAAAATACACATGTAGACTCGTCCCACTGTGATTTGGCCTTTCTGCCACTGAATATGATACTTTAAAAAACTTATGCGTAACGTCAACAAGTAATACTGCAACTAACGTCGTATTCAATCCCATGAACTCCTACAAGCCGCGATGGATTCCTTTGAGCGTACTCCAGCATTACGATCACTTCTGACAGTGTCACGCTCAAACGCTCGTCCAGAAAAACAACAAAGCTATCTTGTCAATCGCATCGCGAAGAGATTTTATGTCAACTTCTGAAACAAATCTCAGTATATTGCGAAAAGCTTTTTTTAGGCTCATACCATCGACCCACACAAAGTGTCCGCGACACATACAACTCAAAGACATCCAACGCGTTGTGTGGCACTACTATTCTTTTTTAAATATGTCTAGACCATTCATTATTAGATAACTGCTTATCCATGCGATCGCCATACAAAAAAAAACACTATGAGAGTTTTCACAAGAATGCTGGGTTGTGAACAAAACTTTCGCCCCAGGCGGGACTAGAACCCGCACCTCTCGCTTTCCGGGCAAGTGCGCTACCAGTTACGCTACCGGGGCACCATTTCATCCAACTCAGCTTTTCATGGTATCGCTACCAGGCTCAACACGTTAGACGTGTGAGTGCTGAAAGCTATGGTACGTATACCATGAAAAGCTGAGTTGGAATGAAATGGTGCCCCGGTAGCGTAACTGGTAGCGCACTTGCCCGGAAAGCGAGAGGTGCGGGTTCTAGTCCCGCCTGGGGCGAAAGTTTTGTTCACAACCCAGCATTCTTGTGAAACATTCGCAACGCGAACTGCGGCGTTAAAACAGCAGTTAACAAACAAAACAAGTCAAAATTCATTGCTAAAGCTTTCAGCCTGCGGTGGTCATAATCGGCGAACTATCGCTAACCGCTCAAACACTTAGACTTGGATCTGAAACTATGACGATACCATGGAAGACGACTTGGAATAAACTGTCCCCCTACGTAACTGAGCGCACTTGCCCGGAAAGCGAGAAGTGCGGGTTCGAGTCCCGCCTGGGGCGAAAGTTTTGTTCACAACCCAGCATTCTTGTGAAACATTCGCAACGCGAACTGCGGCGTTAAAACAGCAGTTAACAAACAAAACAAGTCAAAATTCATTGCTAAAGCTTTCAGCCTCGCGGTCATTGCCGATATCGGCTAACCGGCTCAACACGTTAGACGTGTGAGTGCTGAAAGCTATGGTACGTATACCATGAAAAGCTGAGTTGGAATGAAATGGTGCCCCGGTAGCGTAACTGGTAGCGCACTTGCCCGGAAAGCGAGAGGTGCGGGTTCTAGTCCCGCCTGGGGCGAAAGTTTTGTTCACAACCCAGCATTCTTGTGAAACATTCGCAACGCGAACTGCGGCGTTAAAACAGCAGTTAACAAACAAAACAAGTCAAAATTCATTGCTAAAGCTTTCAGCCTCGCGGTCATTGCCGATATCGGCTAACCGGCTCAACACGTTAGACGTGTGAGTGCTGAAAGCTATGGTACGTATACCATGAAAAGCTGAGTTGGACAATAAAGGCCTCTGGTAGCGTAACTGGTAGCGCACTTGCCCGGAAAGCGAGAGGTGCGGGTTCTAGTCCCGCCTGGGGCGAAAGTTTTGTTCACAACCCAGCATTCTTGTGAAACATTCGCAACGCGAACTGCGGCGTTAAAACAGCAGTTAACAAACAAAACAAGTCAAAATACAATAGAGAGAAAATCCCACCCAATCGTATGAAGGTACTCTGACCTAATGGAAAATTAATGAAACCAAAACGTAATCACTTGTTGAGGCCTGATTTAATAAGTTTTGAAACAACAACATATTAATCCGAATTGAAGTTTTTTGTCCACTTAACCAGAACTATGTCAACGTGGACTCTTTAGTACACACAAACATTTTCAGATTAAACTAAATTTACTATAATCCATGCTAAATCTTCGCATGAGTCGGATTAAGCCCTCCGCAAAAACCGCCATACGCAGCTTTCCTCTCTTCGCGCTGTTTTCGTCCCGTCCCCAACTCTACCGCCTCCATCAACATGACCACCTGTACAAGACGTAGTCGACAAGGGATTTGAAAATTTGTCCAAGTAACGCCTCGTTTCCGACATCTGCCTACTACTGCCCAAGTGGTCTCAGTTCCTTAGAATAAGGAAGATCGGGGACTCTTCTTCGAACAAAGTGAGCAGTTTTGGTTTAAACATAGTCAAAAATTCAGATCAACTGCAGTTTCTCATCTAAGAGTGGTGCTGATTCTTCTATTGCTCGAGCTTGTAACCCGTTAATAATGTCTTCTGTATGATTCATTCGTGTTTTTATTCACTTCTAAACATAAACCGCTTGCAGACCCACCGCGTGCTTTGGAAGAGATTCTCGAACCTTCTAGGCCAGTATCTACACAACATTCAGCGGCTCGCTATGTTGCCGGCCACGTCCATCCTCTCGGGAAATGGGCCCATCTCTCCTGGCTCCAACCGATGCACAATGTGATTACAATCGCATCGTGATTTGCAGAAAGATACAGTTAACAAAACCCAAATTAAAAACTGTGATATTTAGTTTTCAGTTTTACGGTTCACTAATACTCAGAGGCTATCACGTTGTAAGTGTGAGTGGTAAGTATCACGGCAAAGAGAACTGGGAGCTGGTTGAGGTAAAATATGGTTTCAAAGGTGTAATGATTAGCACTTCTCCGAACAGCATGAAATTCCGGATTGATCTCCTATGACGCAAAGTGCTTCGGTTGAAACTCGGTAACCCTTACAACACAACTCCATGGCATACACGGAAACCACAACTAGTAAGGTCTCCTGCATTGCTTCCAAAATACATGACGTAAGGCTGAAGATCACGTACCGGATCAAAAACTTCGATAAACACTAGGGCAGTCTTCACTCCGAAGTCTGCCCCTATAGGAGGAACTCCGCGCTTTCGTGGCCACAAAACGACAACCTGAAATGAAAACAGGTTTTACAAACTCATGAAAACAGTCGCATCAAAGACAATCAGAACGGCAGAGTTATAAACTTTCCCATTTTTGACCTAGCGCGTGTAATAAAGAACGGAATGGTCTGGGTTGAAGTAAGGTGAGGAACGAGATGGGTTCTTGATTGGTAATCATTGGTTCTGGTTGGTAATTTGTTCATTTTTTTCAAACAATGAGCCGTTAAACCGAGTTGTGACACAGCCATGAACTTCTCACTTCATAACGGCTTACAGTGGGTGGATTTTTCAAAAATTCCTTCCGATCTTGGCCTAGGCTACAAGCGTGCATATTTCGACAAACAAAACTTTTCGATCGTAAAATATTGTTACGATTCTAATTTCTCTGCTCACAGGAAACGCTTTCAATCAATTTGATTGTTCAAGATGTTGAGATTTTGTAGGCAAAACGAAAGTCGTTCCTCCATCATGTTGAGTTTCTAAGACCGCCATCACACTCGGCGACGGACAAGCGATGGAGCGATCGCGATCGCTTGCCCGTCGCCGAGTGTGACGGCGGTCTAAACATTTCCTTTGAAGAGGCCATTACAGGCAGTTGCATAAGTGGCAGTCACCATAACTTGTCATAGTGCAGTGTGCTTGGTGACGTCTCGTTGCCCACATTCGTGACCACACTATTCAGCCAATGTTCCTCGCTTAGTGCAAAGAATTCATTTTACACTGCACAGAATCCAATCGAGTGATGGGCGTTCTCATCAGACAGAAGAGGGAGGAAGAAAAGCACACAAACCTTCGGACCACGATTTGTGGTTCACCCTTGTCGACTTATTTAGACTTTTGAGCCCCCTCCGTACATTTTGAAATCACAAATCAGTCCAGCCTAACTCAGAAGAAGGCTTCCCAACACTTATAAACATCTTATTCAGTCAAAACTTCCATCTAAACTTCGTGCTTCCCTTTTACCACCAGCTACTGTGTTTTCCGAGAAAACCAATGAACTATGACGTGATCCAAATTGATTAAAGATTCGAGACTGAATGCACAGTAGATACCGCTACTTGCTTTCCCACCTTAATTGAGGTGGAAGCAGAGAATCCTCCGAGCTCCCCCTTCGAACTGCTGCATTTAAGACCATCAGACAGAGGGAGAAGTTAGTAAGCGTAAAAATGACAATACAGCTAGATAGAACAAGAAATGTGCTTTCTTATAGCATTCAAGTGGCAGTAGCTTGCTGGAATCCAACTAAAAAGTTAAGCATTCAATATTGAGTTAACAAAACCCCAATACTTTCAGTTGAGAAAGCTGAGTAGGTCGTCGAGAACAAAACAATCACTGTTATATTGCACCCTCTCATGTAACTACTCGTGCAATTTCTTGATGACTAATGCGCGACACGCACCGAAAAAAGTTGACCAATTTAGCATATTTTTCTCTAATTTGAGTCAAATTATAAGACTTTACCTTGGCTAGGCCATCCAAAGCAGCCACAGTTGATACTGTTTTCTGCAAACGAGACGAAGGCTTTTCTGCTGCTTTGATGACAAGGGTAACTTCTCGCAAAGCAGATGGAGTATGAAGGTGAAAATGGTTCCAATTTCTATGATCCAGACCTTCGGACAATCGAATTCTCTCCCATACGATCTTGAAGAAATGGCAATGAAACAAAAGCGTTGTTTGCAGTACGACAATGAGCAATTTGGCAATCTTACCTCTAAGGCCGTTATGGCAATCTTCTCAACGCTGCTGAAATATCGGTAGTAAATGAAGAATCCACGCTGTTTCATTTGGAAAATTCGTTCAGGCGTATATGTGTGCAAGATATCAGGAACCTGGAGGATTTCTTAAATAAGTATTCAAAGCGTTGAACTTGTTAAGTCGCGCAATTTTTGATCAACTCACTAAAAGCACATTGTCTTCGGGGACAATGACAGCGGCGGCAGACCAGTCAATAATTTCATCGAAAGGTAGAACCCAGTCATCCGACAGTACAACAGGTATACATCCTAATCGCAAGGCTTCGAGAAACCTAAATGACAGCTCAATATTTCAAAAAATGACATTAAGGCACGAAGGCGGTATGGTTAGAAGCTTTCATTAGCGAAATCCACGTGAACGCCGCTGACCGTAAAGTAATATCTTCCCAACGACAGCTCAATTCCACAAATCTACCGAATGCATAGCAACCACGAAATAGTAGGCCACAAATGACTTCTTTCAGATAATCTTAACAAATATCTACAACAAATCGCAGCAAGAAGCACATAACGCTTTACCTCCTTCTCGTCACACGACAAGGAAAACATCAGAATTAGTTAAATAACCAAAAACCACAAAAGCTTATGGTTGAGTTCGCCATAAACTTCGATAGCTCGTGAACAATTTGTAACGCTACATTCGTTTCTGATTCCCTTCTTAAAGAGATGCTGATGCAGAATCTCTTTGGTCTCACTGCATCTATTTGCGCGCAGTACCGAATGAAGAACGATGTCATACTGCTCCAACCACGTCACGTATTTACTATTTGTGCCCTACTACCCAAACTCATAGTAACTCAAATAAGTCATCCTGAAAATCAATGTCTTACACACCTGAACGATCCCAGACGCCTTCCACGAGGTGTCAGACAGAAAGTCGAATTTGCCATCATCATTTCGTAATCCCACCTGAAAGCAACAGTGCACATATAACGCAGACTGGAGTGAAAGGAGAAATCAAGTACACGTACTTGTCATATGCTTCGTTATCGCTTTCACATCTTGCATCTTGATGGGCCTGAAAGATGGAAATAGTCCGAGGCAAAGTCAATTGCAAGCCATAACCAAAAAATTGTGCGCTTGGGTTTGAACACTCCTTGGTTCAAATAGACCGATAAATGACAGAAGACCTGCGCTCAAAATAGTTTTACTATACGGTGCAATCAGAAAAAGCTTTTTTCACTCCGTCACTTCTGCCAATCACTTTACTCAATCAAAACGAACGCTCCCAACTGAAACTGAAGAGCACATTCCACGTAATAGCCTTGTACACCGACGGCATCAAACGAATTTGCCATAGAAACATTGTGCATAAAGTCAATGTGGTGGATCATTACAACGTCATCCGAAATGGTCGTCGACGGGGTCCTACATGGCCAAAGCTACTGTCTCTAGGAAGCTATCCATCAGCTGACCAACTAAGGATATGTAGCAGCTTCAGACTAGGAGCGATTACGGTAGGCCTCTTTGAGCTCGACGGTGAGGGCAGATGACGTCATATTCCGACGGTTTAGGCAGTGAAGGAAGGCCTGATTGCTTATAGGAGACATCTGAGGAATATTTTGCTCAGGAACTTCCATTGAGCACGGTCTACGGACAACTTGAACTCAGGCCTTTAAACCGCCTCGATTTGACGCTCTCGCCTGCGCTCTCTCGCTTAACCAGCGCTTTATGATTACTGTGATCTTATGTATTCAAACTTTGCCACAATATAATTGGCTCATCCACTACGGAGTCCCCCTTCAAGGCTTAGTCCTAGAGGTTGGGATTTGAAGCCGAGCCAGGCACCGTTCTCTAATCGTCTGTGCTCTGGCCTTTCTCGGCAGAGAACATAGGGGAGAGTTCAAGTAGTCACGTAATCGGAACTCTTCGCTTTTATTCGGATAAAAAGGATTCCTCTCAAGCTTTTCCTTTAGTTAGAGCATATGGTTCTTTTCTCACGGTTCTCAACCGTTACTCGTGAGCAGCTTGTGTACAGTACATCACAAGACGACATAGCACAAACCTTCCAGTCATTGTTATGTCGACAAGTTGTCACCATTGCTACTGTTTCACCGTTATGCAAATGATGTAACGAATCTCGAGTCTCCGAACCGATGCCTGAAATTGCTATGAACGACCGATGACAATTGAAACAAGTTGTAGGACGTTCAAACCCACCGTACACGTACCGCTTGCCTTTGAACGACACTATGTATTGGTCTCGTGTCTTGAATGAAACATCTTGCTGAAAATGAGAGCGAATCAAATAAAAACCTGCAGAACAACTTGGCACTATGCGGAATTCACGTATTTTCCTTTACGAAACTCAAATCAAAACAGCAAAATTTAAGTTGCAGCTGAAGACATAGCAATGAATGCAAATCGGACTTAAAAATTTAACAGTACCTCGAAAGCGCTACGTAATGGATGCTCTTTGTGAAACAGAGGAAAGGAGACATCGAAATCGAAGCGGTAATTCTGGAAGAATATTTTTACCAACACATATAGTAATGAAATGCAAGTTTTACCTGCAAGCTAGGAGAGGCACGAGCAATCATAGCTTTCTTGGTCGCAAAGCCCAGATTGTGGTCCGAGTAATCAGGAAACGTACCATGGTACAAATTAAAAATAATGTGGTTGACACCGTCGTTCCATACTTCATTAGGAAGATTACTTATGTAACGATCAACGTCTCGTACGTAATTCTCGCTAAAAAGGAGTACAAGTCCTTCAGTTTATCAGATTTACTTTGCTATTTAGACGATGCATCACTTCAGTCCCTGCAGCAATAACGCAAAATAATACAAACAAAGATACCCCTTATGATGCTCACCTAATTTTATCTCTATCAATCGTATCCACACTAACAATAAATAGGCACGCATCCTTAGGATCAGAAACGAAGTATTGGCTGGAAGAAGATGGCTACTTTCTTCGGCTAATTTTTTGTATCGGCATTCACATATCAATCGTACCTTTCCCGAACCGCAGTGAGAATCTTCCGATAAACTTCCGACGGCGGCAACTCATCGACATCGGGGTAAACGTAAACCTTCAGTTTAGAAGTACACTTGGTGTAATCAAAGCATGAATGCATTGAACATTCTGCTGGCCTGAAAGAGGCCACTTATGTTGCCGGTATTAAGGATTTATACATCATTTCGCAAGAGTCCAGAATTACGCTATAACCTACCCTTCCTCGATGATGGGTTCATCTTCAAACTCCAAGCTTCCTTGAAGCGACAACGGAGCATCTTCTTCTTCTAAGTCTTTTTCAGAGAAATCACTATGGAACAACCATCCATACAACAATATACCAATACCCAGAAGTGCATAACGGGCCAATGTCTTCATGAATGACACCAAATCCACATCTGCAATCAGTGGTGGTTAATGTACCTAAGGGGGGGGGTCACATTATCAGTTGATGACTTATTATCGAGACAGCTATAACCTTATAACAACTTTTAGTTAGCAATTCCACGACACTTTAAACTACAGAACCTTGATGTTATTTGATTATCACACTAGCATGTGCAAGAACAATAAAAAGACGTGGAATGCGGAATGTTTTCTGTATCCAGCCTCAATGGCGCGCCAGTCTCATGATTCAAACTCGCTACCCGAGTGGATTGTCGAGGTGATCTTGTGACAGGGTGAATAATGGTCGAGGAAAGCGAGAGGGGGTCGTATTTGCTCCGATGAGAGGGGAGGGGATCGTAAGCACAAGGTTCATCAACAGGACACAACGGTGCTGCTGCCACTCATTCGCTGTCATCATTAATTTCACAAGTGTTTTGGTTAGCGTAATGCAAATGATATCTTACATGTCTGGATTAAATTCAAATGGAAGGTGGTTGCTGATTTGTTCGTAGTGGATTAGAACGAAGACATAGAGAAGAAACCCGTCCTGCAGAAGAAACGTAGGGAATGGGCAGCGAGTGTTCACTCTAAATTAAAAATGAGAAACTAGTGGAGGAACAGCATTTCGTAGAAATTCCACGGGATATTGGAGACGGCATAGCGAAGGAAATACTGCAGGCGCACCAATAGCGTCATGTTGCATCGGAAACATGGTCGGAAGGATAGCGGGCGTAGATAAGGAATGGTAATAGGCGAGGGGGGGGGGGGGGGGCAAAAAAAGAAAGTCACTCTGATTCACATTCAAAACAGAATTAATTAAACTTTACCGGAACCAAACCAAATGAGCTCAATTGCATATTGAAAAGCACATTCTATTCTATCAGAAAAATCACATAGGGGCTTTCTACACCGGCGACATCAGAAGATTTTCCCACGGAAACATGGTTCGCGGTACGAGCTCAACGAGGTCGTCAAGGAAACCATAAACGATTTACGACGTCTCTGAAACGCTGGTCAAAAGCCATTTTGCGTACTTCAGAGCTAGTGTCCCTAAGAAGTCATTCACCAGTTATCCGAGTGAAGAACTTATGTAGCAGCTTCAGAATGAAGCAATTACGGTAGGCCTCCTTGAGCTCGACGGTGATGACAGATGACGTATATTACTAAAAAGCAGCGATATTAAGGAATATTGCATATAACTCCCAAGCTGCGGCATCCTTTGCGATGGAAAGTTTGATGTATGCACATGGGCCAAGTGACTTGTTTGCCCCTCCTTGTATACTATTAGGCAGGAGAGCGTTTGGATTAACTTTGAGGCTAGAAACATCCCAGCTTAGCACAGAAGTTGTCGTGTAGGTAAAACACCTTTCAAACGACTCCGAGTGTGGTCACTGCATGGTGCATACCAGGAGGGAATGAATTTGCGCCGAATGTATCATTTCCTATTTAATTCATTGAGATGACATCCCCATACAGCATTTTGAAGATGTTCAAAGAAGGTTCTGTGCTGACGGCGAGAAAGCAAGTAGAGTTTTTCGATGGGTTAGAAGATTTCCTCGACATTTTCTCGACTGCAAATTCTCGCGAACTTGAAGAATGCTTGCGAACCAAACGCAATGGTTGTCGAAGCGAAATATTTTTAGTTCTGCACAATATTGATCTCTTTCAAACGATTGCCAATGAAGAAAGTTACAGTGCTCTAAATAGTAAAAACTCCGCATGCAAATTTCAGTTTCCTCGACTCTGTTCGATCTCTTGAGATAGGACGTATTTGAAAAAAAGCCCGGAACTGCTGTAGAACTAGATGTCAGTGTGCGTGAATTTACAATGGTACCTTCGGAACTTCCAGTAACGGGCTACATCTGGAGATTTTCCAGAGACTAGCGCGTGGACACGCGCGGACGCGACGTGTGTAGTTTAGGAGCCGCTTATACTGAGCGGCGGAGACTGTTTAAACAGTTTCGTCAGTAGAGGTCTTGGCCCAGTTGCTTATTTTTGGTTTCCCGGTTACACAGGAAGTTAGGTCGGTTTTCAGGTCGCGCTCTCGGGAAGGCTAGCCTTGGTGCGAAGTGGCGCGATTCGGATTTGAACTCATGAACATTCGCGTCGGCAGCGGCGCTGCCTTTCCATATTGTACGTCGGAAAATTACCTTTTATTGTGAACTGGATGGTGCGTAAAGAGGGGGCCGTATGGGAGGTAGACCGAGATGGAGAGGGAGGCGCCGTCGTTTCTCATACGATTTCACCTGCTTGAGGGTGCTATAGCGTGGTGGAGAGTGTAAAGCTGACAGGATGAGATGATGCGAATGATGGGGAGCGTGAGAGTATACAGGGGCAAAATTAATGGTGCACCAATAGTTCATTCGAATTTTGTACCTAAGCCTCAGATATCAGTTCTAACCATGAATTTCATTTATCAGGAAAGAAGACGATCCAGAAGGTATTCGCGTTTTTGAAATGATCGCCTCTAGCGTCCACACAAATGTCCAGGCTTTGGCAAACGCATCGCATGTAGCAAGGAGGTATTCCCCATCATTTTCGTTTCTGGAGATTACTAGAATCGCTGTTATAAGGGGAGTTGCAATTTGAGTCAGTAGGTAGGAGCAGACCTTTCGTCTGCATAGGCGGTCCATACTCGAAGATTATTTCCAATCTATCGGAGAATTAGGGGAGTGATTTTCAGTCGTACTTAACATTTTGGCGACAATGGCACACACCGGTGAGCGCTACTCTGTCCTCCGCGTGGAAAGCGGCGAGGCACACGATGCCACTGGAATTTTTTTGTTTGGCATTTAAATATATTCTTCGACATCCCGCAGTGATTAGAAGCAGTTCATAGATAGCCTCTTTTTAGGCAGCTCGGTTCTTACGGAAATCTTCAATGAGAGTACTTTATATAAGAATTTTGGCATTATCTCTCCACTGATCTAGTGCTAGCGCAAATCTCAATTTGATTTTTCCTATCGAAAACTTTGCACATAGAGGTAAGTCGATGCCCTGATTTCGAATATGACACGCATTTTGGATGCTGGGCGCCATTGGCCACCGCCATGTCACGACGGCTGTTTTCACGAAATTAGGTGTAAACTTGTACATAGGGGTTACTTGGTGTCCTGATCACGAACATGACATTCGTTTTTGGAAGTGGCGCTGTTTAACGCGTATTTTCTGCTCTTCTGGGCTCTCTCACTTACACATTCTGCCTGGGACTAAGCTTGTTGGAAGAAGGAGGATTCCGAGGTGGGTAAACCACGCAGCATAAGACAAAAGTTGAAGTGTGTGATATCAGGGTGAGTGGCTCACTCATGCTCCGCCCTCTTTCCAACAGGGGTTAACCCGATATGGATCAACGGAGGGGCGAGAGGCTTAGCTTATTGGTGTGTGATCGAATAGTAGTGACGCATTTTTTTCAACGTTGGAAAATTTTCTGTGAGGATTGATGTTTTACAATGGTGTGTGGATACCATTCGATAGGAAAAATTATCTGCTCTACAAGAAGGTATGTACCCTTTTTTGATTGTTGCAAATTGTTTGAGTTTCAGGCATGCAAAGTGGGAGGTCCGGGCGACGAATTTTCGCCAAACCGACAGCTGACCTAAACTTTATACTTCCCTAGAAGAAATCAATCAATAATATGTGACTATAACTTACTCATAACCTCTACTAAACATTCCACATTTAGGTTCCCTAAAAGCTTGTCTCGTTTAATTTTGAGATTTAGTTATTCCAGTGCAACTCGGTGGTTGCCTGCCGGCTTTTGTGGCACTCGATCCTTGGTTGAAGGTGAAACAGTAGAAGGTTTCTTGTTGTTTTTTTTTGACAAGAGCGTTGCTTCCTTTTCGTCGACTTGACACACCACCATTTTCTATGCTGAAACTCGATCAGGATTGAGATCAAAACCAAATTCTGCATGAGGTAAGTAGAGCAGAAGAAACGCTTCCTAGAGGTGTATAAAGTAGCGTCAATACTGAGGAATTGGAATGGAAAATATCAGTCTGAAGGAAGCCCTATGGGTTGACAGGCAACCACCGAGTTGCACTGGAATAACTAAATCTCAAAATTAAACGAGACAAGCTTTTAGGGAACCTAAATGTGGAATGTTTAGTAGAGGTTATGAGTAAGTTATAGTTACATTATTGATTGATTTCTTCTAGGGAAGTATAAAGTTTAGGTCAGCTGTCGGTTTGGCAAAAATTCGTCGTCTGAAGCTCCCACTTTGCATGCCTAAAACTCAAACAATTTGCAACAATCAAAAAAAGGGTACATACCTTCTTGTAGAGCAGATAATTTCCTATCGAATGGTATATGAAACATTGTAAAACATTAGAGGTTCACAAGAAAAATTTCCGTTTGAAAAAATGCGCCACTACTTATGAGACAACCTAATAGCAAAAAATGGGCGCAAAATGGTGCAAGCGTCAAAAACGAATGTCACCCATAGTCTTCAGACACAGCGAGGGCTTGAACTTTATTAAATTATTATTAAAAATTCTACTTCGGAATCCAAGTTCACCTTCCAAACTCCTTATTCTCTTTCCAAAAACATGTAATATGAAAGTTCTGAACAGCAGTGATATCAAGTATGTCTCTAAGGTTAAAAATACGACCGAAAAACTGCTTTAGGGACAATTTTGCCCAAGGTACAGCGAGAGTTGGGCGCGCCAAAAAGAGGCGTGGTCCCACGAGCACGCTACGTGCAAATCCGCATTGTCGTCAAAGGGTTAATGAAGTAGGGGATCTGCTCGGCACACTATTCCTGAACACTTCTCGGTCACTGTCGTGAAAGCGAAGCTTCTGCAGAATCTACCCGTAACCCCCCCCCCCAAAAGTGAAGGCACACTCAGTTTATGTTTAAACGCTGCTTGAACAATGTTGAAAATTTGAGAAACCGTCGACAGCGCAATTGCGTTGTGCTCTGTTGGAGTTTGACGGTTACAGTTCGCAGTGCGAAGAGCCCAATCACTTCGAAATCAGTGCGTATCAGTAGCAGTATGTTGGAGAAACCTATCGCGTGAGAACGGAAAGGGAATGCCTACACCAAAATTATGATAGAAATTCCAAAACATATAGTGCATCAGTAATTCTGCCCCACCCTGTATAAATGTATTCATTCACCAGATAAATCATCGTGCTCTTTGGTGGTTGTTCCACATCGCAACTGGCGATCATCGGACGAACCGAAGAAGAAAAAGAAGTCAAGGAGACCGATGAATCCGAAGAGGCCGAGCACCAAACGAGAGTACCAGTGGGGGCTTAGCACGTGAGGGGCCGTTCCTCAAGTACATTGAAGGCAAGCCGAAGCAGGAGGTAGCTTAGAAAATCTATGGTTGAACCTAGTGTGAAAGCCGCAGGTCCCCGACACCTTATGTCCAGTATCGTGGAGGCCTGATGGGAGCTAGTTACAACTTCCTCTTGTTGAGGAAGGTTACAGAGGAAGAAGCAGAAGCTGGTTTTCTTGCAGGAGGTTGGGTAACTCCTATTACGCGTTAATTTAGCTTCTTGACTCAGTTCTCGACTCCTGCAGGGCTGAGCAATGGAGCATCTGATTTCAAGGATCTGCGAATATCCCTACTATATATAAAACGCTATGTCTGTCTGTTTGTGTGTGTGTGTGCGTGTGTCACGAAATTCATAGCACGCGTCGCAGCAGTCGTCAGGAGCTGATTTTGGGATATGATATAGGGGGTGGGACGGGAACATATTTGGTGGGGACCAGAAAGTGATAACGCTGATAGGAGCTGATAAGAAGCGTTGGAAGGCAACGTTCTGATGTCTAATGCGTGATAAGGAAAAATCGCATTTCTTCACGATATCGTCGTGATTCCAATAGACCGCTAATCTGCCGAGCTTCGGAAATGGTCGGTGTTTGTGCAACTACGATAAGTATTAGTATTCCTGTCTCATCACCGGCATAAGAAGTCATTCGACCGCTAAACCATTCCATCATCCTAAGCATGGTAGATGGTAGGTCGAAGTGGCCGTTTGAAATGAAATGTATACCTCCTGATGCGTCTCCAGACGCTGATTCCAAATCTGCCTTCCAAATCTGCTAAACGACTCTCCGAACGGAGTTATGAAGCGTAATAGCTCAGTGGTGATGGTCCGGGGTGGCAGGTAAAAGCTCGTAGGATCGGTTCCTTTGCAAATTGGTTGCTTTGCTTTTGTCTCTAGAAGTGTTGCGGACAAAAGCAAAGCAACAAACTTGCAAAGGAACCGATCCTACGAGCTTTTACCTGCCACCCCGGACCATCACCACTGAGCTATTACGCTTCATAACTCCGTTCGGAGAGTCGTTTAGCAGATTTGGAAGGCAGATTTGGAATCAGCGTCTGGAGACGCATCAGGTGGTATACATCTTCATTTTATAACGGCCACTTCGACCTACCATCCTTCCTTGTAAGCATGGGTTCACGCTGAGGGTTGATGTAATAAGCAGCCGAAGTAAATCTATTACTTATTCAACGCTCAATCGGGTGCTAGACTTTGTTAGTTCCAGAAAAAAACGTGGAATTGTCCTTGGTTGTTGACCGAACAATGAGTCAATTACTGCTTTAACCATCCGATTTCCCTAATACCATCAGTCAAATACATACAAAGCAGTACGTTCTCAGTACAATGGCCCTCCTATACTCAGTTTCACTGAAGCTATGTTGACATGCGCGCAATTGCGGGCGGAGCAAAACTGGTAAATATACATATATCACAGGTATTACCCATCGTCTAGATCCGCTGTGTGTTTCTTGTCGCACTACACGTGCAGTCCTTCGTTATGACTCCGCCACACTTTTACGCTACTTTAGCGAAGCAACCCTTATCAGGCTTTTTTAGGTGTACGCGTCTCAACCCATTCCTGGGGGGTTTGTTCGGGTTGGGTTTTTTGGGGTGTGTGTTTTGTTCGTGTTGGGGTCTGGAAGTGTTTACCTTCAGCAACACAGCCGCACTGGCAGCCCTTCTGCTCCTGTTTCGCAAGCGAAGTCATCGGCTTACAAATGACGAAGAGAGGTGAGTAAGAGAGGCACAACGACTTTGTGTGTCTTCGCACTGGCTAGGAGGAATCAAAGCTCGGACATATGTCAATGTGAAGTATGCAAAAAGATGAACGTTCGAGGAACGATTAAAGGCAAACCACGGGATTAGCCCGACTTGTGGGAAGGATACTGCGAGGGAAATTGTAAGGTCTTCACCTACTCTAAGACAAGTCCACCTTCGCCGCGCCAAGTTGGCGCGTTAGGTACGGCTAATCTTACGAGCTGCAACCATTGGCCCCCGTTGTGACGCTTCCCACTCATCTCGATATCGGCATGCTCTCTTGCACTGCGTGATCTCTCGTGTGTTTGTCTACTTTGACAGCCCTGCCTCGTCGTCGTTCCAAATCCGACCTTTTTAGTAATTTAGGCCTTAATCTTAGCGATCCCAAAGATTTCTTTAGCTTTCTTTCACTTTCAGGCCGCCCCGCAGCTCAGTCATCACTACGAAACGCTTTATCACCAGTTTTAGACCAGGACTTGCCTTTAAGGAGTGGTGTAAGTGATGATTCCTGCACACACCCTTCACCTTTTCTCACACTCCTGCACCTATCCTGCACATATCCTGCACAGAGCGTGTGCAGGATTTGTGCAGAATGTAATTTGCGTAGTTACATCACCAAAGCATTCGGAGGTCGTGTCATTCGGAGGTCGTGTCATCATCGCGCCCGGCTGCTGCCATCGTTCTCTGTGCTCATGGCTCCCAAGAGAAACCCCACTGATGCAGCACCGTCATGTTGCAACCCATACTTGAACGATGGGACGACTATTTTGAAAGGTTCGATCGCGTATTTGATTTATTTGTCAATATGCAGGAAACTCAGACCACAATTTTGAAAAAACTTGATGCTCTGGAGCAGAAATTCGCAGCTGAGTCTACTCAAGCCGATAATCCCAGGTCAGCTTTATACAGCACCTTGGTTAAATTTAAAGCGGATGCCAAAATTGTTGATGCGAAGGCCTGCAGGATAACGTGGGTGGGCATAGGTGAGCAGGCTACCGAGGCCGCCACCCATGCCTTCGACATGGAAGCGATGAAGGAGGTGGTCGTTTCCTCTGGAGACGACGAGCTCCTCAATGAATTTAACAATGGTAAAATTGTTCTTCACAGACACCCAAAAACTAAGACCAATTCCCAAGGTTCAAGACCCCGCATCATAAAAATCAGTTTAGGCAGTCGACAGCTTCGTGATAGACTTTTGGAACACATGCGTGCTGGGAGGCTCTCTCTAACGAAAGATTCACTCGTACGCCAGAACGGACTACACTAGGGAGGAGTTGGACTATGACCGTTCTCTTCGGAAAAAGGCAGGTATAATGAACCGTGAAGAAGGTAAGCTCACCTATGTAGTCCGTGATCTAGCCATTCACAAGTTAAGGACTCCTCGCGACCTTCCCGTCAGAGATCATGGAATGGACTCCTCCCGGCCCACCCGCAATACCTCGTCAGCGCATCACAGCCAAATCAATACTGTTCTTGACCCATCTTCCGTGTCTACCCGCTAGGGAATCGGGTCAACCAATAGGCGCGAAAGGGTTTTTGGCTCAAACAAACCACGTAGTCCTCTCTCAAATCCGAACGGCAGTTTCTCTTGTTCAATGCCCGCTCCATAGTTAATAAAATCCCCGAGTTGAATTTTCTTCTCCAACGCAAACCAAGCGCTGTGTTCCTAACAGAAAGCTGGTGCAAACCCAGCTCAATTCACGACGCCATTCTCAGCTATGACTCAACGTATGTAGTACACCGTTGTGACCGAGAAGGCAATAGAGTTGGCGGTGGAGTGGTAGCCCTTGTACATAAGAACGTTCCACACAGTTTCCATTTCAAGAAAGATTTCTCTGAATTAATTCAATCGATTGGCATTGAGCTCAATACCTGTGGCGGAAAATTACTAATGATTCTTGCTTATCGTAGCCCGTCTTGTACCATGGCTGTTTTTTCAGAATTCCTTGAATTTCTTCGTAAACTCCTTGAAGAATGAATGGATACGTCGTCCTTTTGGGGGATCTCAACTTTCCTCTAATAGAATGGGAGGCTAAGTCGCATAGGGGAAACGCTTCCTCTCCACTGTCACACTCATTTCTCTTCTTCACAAGAGAATTCAATCTTGAACAATTAGTGAAGGATCCCACGCATGGTCTGAATATCCTTGATATCGTTCTCGTTTCCGAACCTGAACTTATTGAAAAAATTCAAGTGATCCCGCCCCTCAGCACTTCTGATCACAAGGGCGTCGTGTTCAATATCACTGGTGTCCCACAGTCGCCTACGCGGCCATCTAACCCTTGCAGGTGCTTCTCCAAAGGTGATTATGTCTCCGTAAATTCCGCCCTTGCCAAAGTCGATTGGGTGGCATTAAGCAACGCCTCTCAGAATGCTGATGTGTTCTACACCAAATTTGTTGACATATGTCATCAGCTAATAGCCAAATATGTACCACTCAAGCATCATCGTGGTGAAACCGAAAGATATCCGAAACGAGTCTACTTCCTTAAGAAAAAAATTGAACGCTTGCACTCCGCTTCTTCTGCACGGGATCCAAGGTATAGTACGTACTTAAGAAGGTTTAGGCGCGCTCTTATTCGACATCAGCTCACGCAAGAAAAGAGGCTGGCTTCTCAAAGCGATTCTTTAGCTATTGCAGAAAGAAGTTGAAGCTAGCTTATAGCATTCCTAATTTAAAGTCATCAGACGGATCTTTGATCAGAGACGACTTCGGGAAGGCCAACCTCTTTGCCGAATACTTCAAGTCCGTCTATAAAAGATCATGCAACTCCGACGCCCATTTGCCTAGACTTCTGATTCCCTAGATTTATACAGCGCTGCGCAAGCTCCCAACAGTGTATCCACTTCTCCTGACTGTATTCCTTACGTCTTCCTGAAGAAAGCGGCTCTGAATAGCTGCTCCCCTTACCATATTATTCAACAGAATCCTACTTCACGGTGATGTCCCTAAATTATGGAAAATCGTTTGTCAAGCCTGTTTTCAAAAAGGGATGTAGAAGCAGCGTCTCAAATTACAGGCCTATATGCTTAACTAGCTCTATCAGTAAGGTCATGGAGCGTGTGGTGTGTCGTCGCATGATCAGCTTTTTGACAGAGAGGAGCCTGCTCCATAATAACCAACACGGGTTCTTACGGAGCGAGGTCCACTTTGTCAGCTCTGATATCTACAGTTCCGCTTTGGCATAGAGAAATTGACAAAGGGAATTTTGTATCAGTCTGTTATATAGATTATGCAAAAGCCTTCGACTCTATCGATTCCTTTGCTGCTTAAGAAACTGGAAGCTTACGGTATCAAAGGCCGCCTTCTTCTATTTTTGCAATCATTCTTGAGTGATAGAACCCAGACAGTGCTCATAAACGAATCGCGCTCTCACATCTATCATACGCCCAGTGGTGTACCTCAAGGTACGTGCTTAGGTCCACTCATGTTCATACTTTATGTTAATGACTAATTGACTCATTCCTTCGGGCGCCGTTTGCAGCTTATATGCCGACGATTCGAAAATCTTCACTATTAACGACTGCCACAAGCTCCAGGCCGCTATTAACTGTGTCGAGGTATGGTCAAGGAAGTGGGATCTGAACATATCCCTTCATAAAACAGCAATCATGGGGCTAGGTAAAAATCACCCCAGCTTTACTTTCACGATTAGTGGCGTACCGCTTACTCGTGTAAGCCAGGTTCGTGACCTCGGCGTTACCTACAGTGATAAGATCGACTTTGATAGTTATATTCACGAGATAGTTACCAATGCAAGTGCAAGAGCTAATTTTATAGTATTCAAAATGCGTGATACGAAATTGCTATTTCAGTTATTTAACCTTTACGTTCGCCCAATTCTAGAGTACTGTTCGCCCATTTGGTCGCCATACAAAAAGTCCCTAATAGATGAGATTGAAAAAGTCCAGAAAAGTTTCACGTATCGCTGTTTTATGCGTAGAGGGATATCATCCCTTCCGTACGAAGAGCGACTGCGTAAGCTTGGAGGAGAATCTCTTGAATTCCGACGTAAACTATGCGATTTTGGACTCATGTACAAATTGATCACTGATGAAATAGATTTGGATCTGACTGATATCTTCGAGAGGTCCTCATCAGTCGGAACATCTAGAGGGCACCCCTATCGTTTACGTCCTGACAAACCCAATACAAGGGCTTATGAAGGAAGCTTCCCCGTTAGGGTTGTTTCGATTTGGAACAAGCTTGATTCAGATTTTTCAGGTGGAGACGTTCAAGTATGTTTCAATTTCAGTTATCACTGTTACTTAAACGGCAATTGACTGATTCAGAGATGAGCTGAAGGTTAGCACTATCATGATATGACGTGTCGTTCCTCCCCCGCCGACGCATATTTGCCCGAAACACCGCCGTGTCAACCAGCCACATGGCGCAGAGCGAGTGTTCGCCGCTCTGGCGTGCACGTTTGGAGGTTCGGATCCGCACCCGTTTTCGACATGCCTGTCGGGGTCGGAGGCGTTCTCGTTCACATTGATTCCCATGTTCAAGTGCCTTCGTATCAGTGGTTCGTCTTCGCTCTTCATTGTTGCCCAGTTCTGAGATAAGGGAACTAAGAGCACTTCTGGTAGACT
>MU869252.1:0-31725 GCA_036418205.1 Ostertagia ostertagi
TTTTTTTGTATTTTTTGTTTTGCTAGGATTTATTTTAATTGTAATTAATTTGCTCTATTAGGAGGGGGTCGTGCCAGGATCTCGATTCCAGGGGGGGTCGTACCTCTGCGACCGCGTACTCGACACGATTTTCACCCTGGTGTAGGTGTCCTCGTCAACACGCACTTAGCCATTAACATTGATTCGTAAGCCTAACGACCCGAATCGGACGTCAGTGACTGAGAAGATGTGGTTCAGCTATTGCTTTGACCATCTTCGCTGCCTACGCACCAACATCCAGCTGCGAGAAGGAGAAACCTGAAGCATGGGAAGCATGGAATTGCAGAAGATCCACAGGGAATATCAAACCTTTTTTAAGGGTACCATCGGCGACTTCAACGCCAAGGTTGGCTCAAGAAAAACGGCTGAAGAATTTCAGGTACTCACGGAATGGACTGGAACAAGCAGGGCGAAAGGATATCTGAGTTCATCATGCCGACCAATACCATCCATGGTAACTCACAGTTAAAGAAACCCTCTTACCTTCTTTGGACTTAGGAGTCACCTGATGGGCAATTCCATCACGACATAGACCACATCATCTTCAATCGGAGGTTTTCCCTGACCGATGTCGCTGTTGTTCCGAAGTTCTACACGGAATCGGACCACGGCTCCTACGCGCAAAGTTCCCCTTCTCGATGCGTGTTGAGAGAGTAGCAAAGTTCAGGAAGCGAATCCCCAGGACAATCATCACCTGGGACCACTTCGCTTCCCTCGTCAGCTTATGGGAGGATTCCGTCATCGAAAACAACGACGAGGAATACTATCGTCTCGATGAACACCTTCTCGAAAGTAGCAGAAAGGCAGAGTTGAAAAGTCACCAAGGGACGTCTATCTCCGGAAACTCTCAAACTGATACGCCAGCGTGGAGCAGTACGAGCTGCAGGCAATCACCGACTCACGTCCGAGCTTGCGAAGCTATGCAGAGAGGCGATAAAGGAAGATCTCGAGGAGCGAAGAGCAGCAGTATTAGCTGAAGCAACAGAGGCTGGGAGAAGCATCCGTGCCGCCGAAGCTACAGACCAAGATGACCTGCCTCCGACGTTCTGCATCCCAAAGGGCAATGGGGAAAGTCAACCACGACTTCTATTCGGATCTCCTCGATAGCCATGTCCATATGCCTAGTTATCAACCGCAAGAGGATGAATACGTTGTCCCCTCAGTTCTCTCTTCCGAAGTCCGACACGCCATCAAGTCGGTGAGGAATTGTACAGCGCCCGGTCTCGACAGGGTTAGAGCGGAACATCTGAAGAACGCACCGCCAGTTATCATCAAAACTCTGGCTCGACTCTTCACGCGCTACCTGTCAGAATGCAAGGTACCCACTCCGTGGAGAACCAGCAAGACTGTGCTGTTGTACAAGAAGGGAGACTTCGACGACATTGGCAACTATCGCCCGATCCGCCTGCTGTCTGTATTCTACAAGCTATTCGAGTCATCCTCAATAGGATTGGCAGAATACCGGTTTAAGGAAGGACAGCAGTGCAAGCAAGCAGACTTTCGAAGAGGCTCAGTACGATCGATCATATTCACACGGTGACAAGACTTATCGAAGTTTCACGAGATAGCAAGATGCCGCTTTGTTTCACGTGTCTCGACTTGAAGAAGGCCTTGTGGAGACAGAAGCGGTCATCGAAGCATTAAGCAACCAGGACGTTCCCACTCTACATAAGGATTCTTCGCGAGCTCCACAGCAACATGACGACCAGGATCTCACCATTCTACTAAGAAGTCATCATCGACGTCAACAGAGGGGCTCGACAGGGCGACTCATCTCGCCAAACTCATCAACCCCGCTCTTGACAACGTCATGCGACAACTGGAATGGGAAGACATGGAGCAGACAGGAGAAGTTCGACGGCCGGTAACTACACCACCTTCGGTATGCTGACGATATCGTTCTAATAACTCCGAACATTGAGCAAGCAGAGCGAATGCTGGCTGATTCCTACTGCGCCTATGGTAAGGTCGGTCTACAGCTGAACCTAACGAAGACGATATTTATGAGAAATCCGTTTGTGTGGTTTCGCCCTATTCACGCTCAACGGAATGAACATCACAGTATGCTCCAGCTATGTGACCTAGGCTGGGAAAGCAACACGATGAACGATCTAGCTCCAGAGCTGAGCAGGATGAAGCGAGCGGCATGGGAAGCGTGGGCCGGACACGTCATGCGATTCTGTGATGACCGTTTGACCAGAGCGGTTACCGACTGGATCCCTCGGAACGTCAAAGAAACACCTGGACAACCGCGGCGCGATGGTCAGATTTCTTCACGGAAGCTTTGAACGAAAGGAATGAAGAACATCGTGTCCCTCGAGCGAGGAGGGTCTACTGGGCAACTCTGGCATGCGACAGGGACGAATGGAGATGTTGCTGGCGCCCGCTCGAGCAAATCGATGATCAACGGGACGACATGTAATACAGGTAACAGCTTTGGATGACAAAGAAATAAGTAAGCCAACGAATTTAGATCAACAAACCGCACAAAAGTTGCATAGAGATTCAGTTGTGCGCACAGAAAAATTTGACAGTTCCTACCTGCGACTGTTGAGGCCTTCCTGGATAGAAAATGGGTTTGTCCTATTCTGAGCGACGCAAGTAAGCAGTACTGATTGCCAGTACTGGAAATTCGTTCCATAACTTAACTAAGGTCCTTGACTTCGTTTGACTGCATTTTGAGAAGGGATGTTTCTCTATAACAACGCGAGAAGACGACCGTGGTTTGCGGCTGATAGACAGCTGAGTGTGACTTCAAACCCAGACATCCACGGAAAATGCTATCCTACTATATATAATCGGCTAAGCGTTGTGTGTGTGTCTGACCGGAAATTCATAACTTCACTACCTTTGGATCCGAATCTCAAACTTCTAAGATATAGAGGGGCCCTGGCGCGAACACTGATAATAGGTGGAAAGAAGTGATAACTACTGATAGGAGGTGATAACGGACGTCGAAATGTTGATGTCACCAATTTCGTTACGCCGTTCGCGTTGACGGTGGAGAGTTTGCATTGATTTATGATAGCTGGGGTGAGGCGGGGACTAAAAATTTGACTGAAAGAATGTGGTAACAAGTGTCAAGAACTGATAAGGGGCGTTAAAGTGTGGATACCACAGGTTTTGTTGCGGCCCTCGAGGTGACATTGGAACCTTGGCTGCCACATGTGGTATAGGGGATGCGACGGGAACACGGATAGTGCGTGATCAAAAGCGATAACAGCCGACAACGCTTGATAACGAAGCTAGAATTTTGAGTGCCGCTAAATTTGCTGCAGCCTTCGTGGTGACAGTAAATGCAGCTCTCTCCAACTTCGTTATAATTATCACTGGCAAGCAATCAAGGTACGAAGGATGAATGTGGATGACAGAAAGAGGTTGAAAGGCAGCTGTACTGATTAAAATAGCGGCAATTAAGTGAGCACTCAGTTGAACTAAACCAGATTCCTAGCGCGGAAATACGTTCCATTCCTCTCCTTTCATCTAAAGAAGTAAAGGAAGTTGAGCTGCTCCACTATCTGGACCTGGACTAATAGCGAATAAAATCATATTTCCAATTTCCATTATAGCTCGGTTGATGCTGATTGATTGCTTATACTTCACTTACACACCGATTCTTAATTGTGGAAATTCTATAAACCGCTAAATCACACGATCTCGATAGCAATGCTAAATGTTTACGAAGTGGTGATAAGTAACATTTTCGTTTCGCATGCTACTGCGCGCATTACGCGGCAACCTTCAGCGAAACTGGGCAGCCTTTAGACATCATGTAACATTTCAAAAAACATTTCCAAAATATCTTACTGTAAGTTTTTCAGACAAGTGACCTAATATTCTGCAAGTTGCCCAGTTTCACTAAAGCCCACCATTCGATGCGCGCGGTCGCGTGCGGAGCTTAACTGGTCCTACTATATATAGTTCGCTAAGTATGTCTGTCTGTGTGGGTGTGTGTGTCTTTCTGTACGTACGTCCGTCTGTCACGAAATTCATAGCGCCCTTCGCTGCAGGCCTGGAACGCTGTAGTTTTGGGTATGGTGCAGAGGGTGGGACGGCTACATATTTGGTGGGGTTTATAAAGTGATACCGACTGATAAGATCTGATAAGAGGCGTTGACGCAAATTTTCACGAAATCCAGAGTGCGCGTCCCAGCAGCAGTGGGGCGTTGGTTCCAAGAAGTGATGTACAGAATGGAACGGGAACATGTTCGGTGGGGTACAGGAAGTGATAAGGGCTGAAAGGGTTGATAAGAGGCGCAGGAATGCAAATTTTATGAAGGTCACAGTGCGCGTCCCAGCAGCAGTGGGGCGTTATTTCCAAGAAGTGATATATGCGTGGGACGGGAACATATTTGGTGGGGTTTGAAGAGTGAAATGATAAGATCTGATAAGAGGCGCTGACGCAAATTTTCACGAAATTCAGAGTGCGCGTCCCAGCAGCAGTGGGGCGTTGGTTCCAAGAAGTGATGTACAGAGTGCGACGGGAACATGTACGGTGAGGCACAGGAAGTGATAAGGGCCGATGATCACGTGGGAACATATAGGTCGCTTAAAACTGTGGTTCTAGATAACGCATTTCACTTATGAATCATCTCATTGCATTGTTGTCATCAACATAAAATACCGTTCGACCGCTGTATTCTCAAAATCCCTAAGAATGTATGATGGATGCTCAGCGATATACGATATTGGGTATTTCTATTGCAAAATCATTGGCATCAATATTATTCGACCGCTAAGTTATCCTAATATCCAATTAATGGTGGTTGTTTACATACATCAATTTGGTTCGCACTCCACCGCGCGTACTAAACGGTTGGCTGAAAATGGGCATTCTATAGAAGGTTAGCTAAGGCATTTCACGAAGAAAGTTATTGTTTAGCGGCAGAAGCTAACGCTCCGCCGGCTGTCCAGCTTTACGGAACCCTTCCGTGTCATGCACGCGGTAGTGTGCGCAGCTAAACTGGTGTTTTTATATGGCGATATACACTGCGTTTCATAATTATAGGTCCACCCTCAATTTTCGCTACTCCTAAATTCTGCGTCATCTTTTGGGAAATGTCGCATACCAAAGTCCCCATAATTCGAAAAAACCTGATACCGATCTTTTGAGAAATCTCGATCAGAATTATTGCCAATACCCGTTTGGCTCCCCGCTACCCCGCGCGCATTGACTAAACTGACAATCGATAAGCTTAGGTTCACCGCTAAATATATCTGCTTCTTAAATGTATGACTGTCCTTGCATAGGCTGCCCATCTTGCTTATCCACCGCATCGATAACCCGTAAGTGCACAGACCTAAAGTATGATGTAAACAAACTCACTATGCGTCCGATGTGCGAGGTTAAATAGCGTCCGAATATTCGAAATCGGAATGGCTAGTATTCTTACACATTATCGAGTACCATTCATCCTCAAACGCTAGCAGATAGCGCGAAAACGTGCTTAGTTTTGAAATTACAACCGCTATGCAATGAATTAAATAGAAGGCCATTATCGACAGTCGCTCTCTATTCTCTATTTCCCATGGCTCTCTACGTCCGTCGTTATACTCAGTCGTCGATCAATTCGTTTATCAACTTTGGTGCCCCCACCAAATGGGCGTCCCACCCCCTACATCATGTCCAAAAATCAGCTCCTGAGCCTGACTTGCAACGCACACGGCAATTTCGTTGAAAATGTCATTCAGCGCCTTCGTATCTACTCTTATCGGACGTACACTTCTGACCCTCACCAAACCTGCTCCCGTCCCACCCGCTATATCACGCGTCCCCAAAATCAGCTCCTACGACTCCTGCGAAGCGCATATGAATTCGCGACCCTGCGTTCATGCGCCTTTATCAGCCCTTATAACTTGTACATTTTTGTACCTCCATCAATATTTCCCGTCCCACCCCCTAATATCATACTCGAACTTCACTGCTGACGAACAACTGGTGCCCGAGCAAATAAATTTCGCGACACTTGCGTCCATAGCTCTTTATCACCCGCGCCTTATCATTGCTATCATTCATGTAACCCTTCTCAAAGATTGCCGTCCCACTCCCTTTATTCATAGCTTGAAACCAACCTTCTGATACCACTGGTGCCGATCGCTGAATTTCGCGAACTTGCATCTACGCCTTTTATCACCCTTATCAGTGGGATCACTTCTTTTACCCCACCACAATATGTTCGCCGTCCCACCCCCCTTCATATCCTGCAACCAAACTCCTACTACCACTACTATCCGAAGCTAGGAATTCCCGAGTCAGACAACAAACCCATATACACACACAGACACACACACCGACCACCCACGCTTAGCGATTATACTATAGTAGGATCTTTTAGAAGCGTTTTCACCGTTTCCAACATGACTAACACATTACTGTGCGAAGATTTTCAACTGTACAACAAAAAAACGTAAAAAAAATCCAATAATTGGTGCCTCCATATCCATAAGAAACATAAAATACGTTTTGAATCGGAACCAAATTAGCTATACAATGAGACAAAATTGCACTGCGCGCTGATGTACGACTTTCTGCTCTTTCGCTGTTCCATGCTTTTCTTTCTGTGGAAACTTATCAATCAATTAACGGGCCTGTGATTCTCTATTTGAAATGCTTCATATAACCATCGGTGCCAATCCAACATAACTGCCACATTTGACCGCACTTCCATCTGTGTAAGTCCGCACGAGCAGCTGCGTATCGGCGTAGAAAACCAACGGTTCGATAGGGCTGATTGTTGAAAAGATGGTGAAGTCGCTTTTCAGCCCAGACTTAACTATATCCTATGGAATCCTCGAAAGGAACAAATACGAGCTCTACCGCTTCAGCTCGTTCAAAGGTGCCTTCAAACCCACAAGGAATTCCCGCCAAAATTTCCTTACTTCGAAGCCATCTGCGATTATTCAAAGTAACCCTCCTGTACCTCATTTTCATCAGCTCCACCAGAATAAATTTTCACCTGTCGATTCCAGATCACATGTCTACGAAGCGAGGAAGTGACATCCAGTACCGAAAGTCCGGCAGCCACACCTTCGTTTCATAACTTAGTCCGCTTTTCCACCAAAATGGAGAACGTGCGAGCTTGTAGCGCCAAATAACCTTTGGACGCGCTCTCAATTCGTGAAATGTCATGCTTAAAAACCGGCTAGTCCATCAACACGGGTGGTTTTGCTTACGAAAGGCCGCATCAAGCAGACTTTTGTTCGGAACGCCTCATCCACTTCGACAGAAGAACGCCCAATTCCTCTCGATTTCAATGACAACCTGTCATATATTTCACCAAGCTACTCTCCCCGACAGACGCTCGGAATTTCGCCAGCAAGTTGCTTATGCATTCAGACCGGCCGACATGGAGCATTCTGCTTCTCAGTCATCAAACCTTCCGGTAAGCGCTCTCGGTTGCACTATCGCTGGGAAGAGATACAGTAATAACGATTAATGGCAAACGCGACGGTCGACAAGCGCACTATATACTCCGCTCCCTTCAATCTTCCATTCACGATACATGAAGAATGAAACTTTTATTAGTGACCCGATTCTTCATGAAACGTAATCTCGTCGAAAAACTTAGTTGGGTTGCTTGAAGGGGGAACTTTGTCAGAAAAACAGTATAGAGGTTTTCCGTGATGAGGAATCTAACGGTAATAGTGGCTTTCCAAAAAATGCACAGCAACTTCGGGTAGCAAAAATTTAGGGTGGACCTATATTTATGAAACGCAGTGTAGGATAGCAACGGTGTGCTACGGTGTGCTGATTGTGGGTTATGCAGTTACAGCTGAACTCTGCCTATACCAGCTCCACCACGTGGGCCGAGCTCCGCGTCGTCAAGGGGTAAATTCGGTAAATGAAAAATTATATTATGGCACGATAATGCGAGACCACATATCGTGAAAATCTTGCAGCAGAGAAATCGAGGAATTGCACTGGGACGCTCTGCCTCTCGGCCATATAGCCCAGGTCTGGCGCCACCCGACTAACACTGACCTAGGTCGGCGCAACACCTCTTAGCAGAACCAATTCGACACGGCGGTGCAAACCAATTCGATATTGGCGTCAAAATTTGAGTGCCCAACTTCTCCGAGTCGAACCAGAAAGACTTCTACGCGGTAGCCATCCATGCTCTGTGTAACAAAAGGTGATGAACCTGATTTCAAAAACGATGTTTAAGTTGTGCCAACCTAATAATGTGAGTATACCTACGAACTCTCAAGTCACATCCCTCATGGTTAATGACGTTCAATGATTTCCGAGTAAATGCTACGGCGCCGCGGGAGCCGACGCGCACTCGCAAAGCCCTGCCAGTTTCAAAAGGATGCGAGGGTCTCCGGTGCAAGGACGGCATCGGAGGGCAACTAAGCTAGTCCGAAAGACCTGTGATGTCGGAAGACTCGCGTTGTAACGATGAATGTTGTCACAATAACAGGTCGCTCCTAAGAGCTGGTTGAAGAGTTGGAGCGAAGACGAATTAAGTTTTGTGCCGTGCAAGAAAAGAGGTGGTCCTGTTGCAAGTCGAGAACATTGGCCGCGGCTTGGAAGTCAATCTTTGTAGCGGTCCCGGAACCACCAACGAACTTGGAATAGTCGTGTCTAGACAATTCCGCAATTTGGCTGTGAACGTTGAATGTTTCAACGATCGCCTGATGAAGATCGTTGTCATTGTCGAAAAACAGAAATACCATTTTTTGTCCGGGTATGCTCCGCAGGCTGGTTGACTGGGCGAGCCAAGGACAAGTTTTGGGACCTGCTTGGCGAGAAGACAGCCGAAATAGCGTCACAAGAGGCTATCATTGACGCAGGCGACCTTGAGGGCACGTCGTTACTTCCAAGGATGGTTATAGTTGTCATGGTGGTTTTGGTTACGGATGGCGCAACACCGATGGTGAAATTCTCAAAGATGCTGATTCGCACAATCTTATCATTGTGAGCACCAAATTTTGAAAGGGTGATTCTCACCTTATCACCTTCTACAGCGAAGATCTATAACACAAGTTGACTTTGTCTTTCCAGGCGCCGCGATCAAGGACTCGCGACAAACGCGAAGATTGTACCGTATGAGACTGTCGCTGGCGCAACATCGTCCACTGGTTTGCACGCTGAAGATAGCCCCTTCAAACTGAAACATGTGGAACGGTGTGGGTCTTCAAGGATCAAGTGGTGACAACTAAAGAAGAAGGAAGCGGTTGTCACGTCTCGAATTCGGGTACCGCCGTTCACGACTGCCGACCAAGCTTGGAAAAGTGCTGCCAAGGCTATAACTCAGGCTGCTCGTTTAGAACTCGACATGACAAAACCCGGTCGGCGCAAAATTGACAGGCAAACATGGTTGTAGACGGATAACGTTAGAGAAAAAGTGCGGAAGAAAAAGTTCTATCACATGTTCCTTCTCGACAAGATAGATTTTTTCAAACGTTTCAGTTAAAAATTAAGTTTAGTTATCCTCCAAGTTTAGTTATTTAATGGCATGATTTTTCGCCTTCGTATACATTCTCGACGCTCCGAGATACAAAAACTTTTTCAAGCTGCAGCAGTTAGGCAATCAGGGGTCAATCTCGCATCATCAGGTTAAATGATTGAGAGCGAACGTTTTACGGCATGAATCCCTAATTTCTGACGATGGGTCCAAAATCGAGATTTGTAAAGAAGGAGAGAAAACGCCAACCTTCTACCGTTCTTCATAGAAGTGAAATGAATGCTCAAGACTCCACAGCCAATCATTATCAAACCTCCCTTTCTTGATACCAGAACGGATGAAGCGCCTCTAGCTTTTTTCACTTTCCTTTATTTTTATAAAGCGATAACCTTTGTGTGTCGGTTGTGTATCGTACGTTGTGTGTGTATAGTAATGTATGTGTGGTCGTCAGCAAAATAAGCTGAGTGAGAAGGAAGGTATGGATAACAAACGTAGACAAATTGGGTAGCTGCAGGATTTGAGGATATAATGTTATGTAGTCAGGCTAAGTTGTGTAACGATTTAATAGGGTATATAAACACCTGCTTGCAACTTCATTCTTCACATTGGTTGCTGCAGGTGGGACTGGGGGCAGTGGAGAGAGGAAGGGAGGATGAGCAAGAGAAAGGAAATTAACCGTCACATCATGATTGTGTCCTTTTACTAGGTAACGAACCATTGTTTGTTGATACGCGTAACTGTCACGAGGTGTTAGGTGGTTGTGTCACAGGGGCAAGGGCAAAGGCGGAGATAGAACGTTGCGCAGGCAAAGGAAGGGTCGGCGGTTGACGGGGGACTAATCTGGTATACATAACCAGGGGAGACCGGTCAAGATCTCCTCGACGCGCGCTAATATAGCTAGGGTCACCGCGCCTGTATTGCAGTTACATGACATTGGGGAGTTTGGGTTGCTTTAGCGATTGAGCATACGCCTTTGTTGTTCTTTTGTAATCCACTTATCTGCATTTGTATTTTGGCTTGTCTGCAAATAGCCGTTTCATCTTGTATAAGTCCGCTTAGCTGTCGCGGTGCGCGTGATCTCTTGAACTTTGGTGTGTTGGTTGTCGTGTGGGTTGCGTGTGTGTGTCGTTCTTTCGTTCGGGCGACCGTTCACGAAGACAAGGATACGAAGGGCAGCCTTGCGAGATGTTGGTGTCATGATCATGGTAAACCACGGGCATATCGAAACATCGATGAGCAACTCAGTCTTTTCTATACGGGCATGCCGTGGGAGCGGATGGATGAGCGGGTGGTGGAGAGGGTGGAGGGGGCAAGAAAGGGAGCTGGAAGGGAGGGCAGAGGAGGACGGAAGGGAAGGAGGAGAGGACAAGGCGAGGATATGGCACTGCCAGTGACCGGAGAGCAAGGGTATAAGGAGGTTAATACATTCAAATAAGCGAGGGTGGTTTATCCCTTGGTAAAATGCACCGGGTGTGGTTGCATAAATTTTTCTTCTTAATCTATTTAAGACTTTTCAAATATCAGTTATTACAAGCAAAGCTCAGTACGGCTAGGTATGGCATATTTTGGCTACCAGAAATGTTTGCTGCTAGCTAATTCCTTCTAGTTTATAATAAAAGCGCTACCTTGTGGTCGTTTGTGTATCTGTATGTGTGTGTGTCGTGAGTGTGTGTGTAGTATGTGTGCCGTCGCACCATGAAGTGAGTGAGAAGGAGCTCAATGGGATAAACAAACACTCAAAATGGTGGCTTACAGGATTGAGATATCATGTTTTGTAGCGGATTGTAGATAACACTCTGTGGGCTATATATAACACTGTTAGCAACTTCGTTCATATGCACATGGTGCTGCAGTGGCAGCTGGGGGGCAGTGGGGAGAGGAAGGGAGGATAAGGAAGGGAAGCGAATCTACCGTAATATCATGATGTGTCCCTTCTACTGTATGAAACACCATTCCCTTGCATACGCTTCACTTCCAGGAGGTGTTGGTGTCATAGGAGGAAGGGACCATAGCGGAGGATAGAGCTTGCACATTAAAGGAAGGTCCCGGCGGTTGACGGTGACTAATCTGGTTTATATTAAATTTTAGGATATGGCACTTTGCTTGACGATGTATTAGCTAGTCTTTTACATTGTTAAGCTCAAGCTGAATTTCATATCAGGAGCTCAACTTCTTTTTACAAACTTAAGACACAAGGAGTTGGAACTATGTCAAAAATTCTGCTGTACATTTGAATTTCTAGAGTTTTCAAACACCATCGTTTTGAAATGCGAGATTTCTTGCCAAACTTCCACTTCTTATTCCAACAAAGTATGATCAAAGTATGATCGGCACGAGTCGGATTGAATCGATGCGTTATCTTGTTCAAACATTAGGCAAGGTGTGCAATGAAGAACATTAGTGAGGTTTCGGTATCCAATATTTCTCTCGAACTTGCCATTATATGAGCGTTGTCGCATGTGATAGAGGAAGGGATGCCGCGTCTGGAGAAGAATCTTCGCAAGGCGTTAAGAAAGGCTTCTGTGTTCATGCTTCGCAAGTCTTCTAGATGGATCATCCTTGTAACTCCACAGGTAAAAATGCATCCGTACGTCGTTTTCCTCAGTTCTTCGTCATCTCTTGTAGGCGGCAAGTCGAAGAAGTCTATACCAATGTTTTCAAATGGTCTAGATCCCTGTACTCTGCGTGAGGGAAGATCTGGGGTTCCTGGATAGCGGTATGGAGGTCCGTTGAACCGTCTGCATTTTATGCATTGAGTGGTGATATTTCTTGCTTGTTGTCGCAGTTTCGGTATCCAATATTTCTCTCGAACTGTTGCCATTATATGAGCGACTCCTCGGTGATATGGCCCGTGAGCTTCCTCTATAATCTTTCTCGCCAAGTCGCTTTTTGGAGTAATGAATATTGGGAATTTCGCATCATCGCTCAAAGGTGCTTTTCCTAACCGTCCTCGAGCTCTCCAGAATCCCTCAGCGTCTTGGATCAATTTCAGTGCTTATTCATCCATTTTATGTATTCTGTAGAAAGTGTTGTCAGTTGATGATTTCGTATTATTGCTTTCTTCGCATTGCGGATTTCGAGTCCGTTTAGTAGCGTTGAAATTTCTGGTACTGCATCCAATTTCGGAATTCGCTTTGTGATACGGTTGAGACTGACGATGGGCAAATTTGCCGTTATTCTTCTCAAGAATCTGAGGACCATCCCATGACTCTTGTTGCTTTATCGAATGAGCTATAGCGATGTAGGGGAAATTGATTGTCCTTTGCGTCTTCAATGTTGATTGTCAAGCATTCGAAAACTGCTTCTTTATCATCATCGAGTCCGTTTTCCGAGATTCTGAACATAGGATTCTTCCAGGTTGAGGATGGCTGCAGTAAAAATGATGGTCCTTCCCACCATACGCTGTTTTCTAGCTGGTTCTTGGAAAGACCTCGTGTTCCTGCATCTGCCGGATTGACCGTTGTTGGTACGTATCCGAAGAACACTTCTGTTCCTGTTTTGGCGTAGAACCGAGAGAATGTCTCCGATTTCTCTTATTCGATTCCGAACTAAGACTCCCAAATCTGTCATATCTGGAGAGTTTGTTCACCCAATTGAGAACAATCTGGGACTCTGAGATAACAAAGATGTTTTCTATGGGATGTACCGATTTTCGCAGTACTTCGTGGACTGACCTTGCTAATCGCACTGCCATGGTTATGGCATTCATCTCCAATTTCGGGATTGTTGTTTTTGCTTTTATGGAAGGCAATTTTGATTTTGCCATAAGCAGTGAGGCTTTTTCTGGATTGAATATATATGCGCATGATGCCATCGCAGTTTCGCTGGCGTCCGCAAATACTGCTATGTTTGTAGGGTGCTTTGTAGGGATAACTCTTATGAGAGCTTTTCGAAATCCATGCGTTTCCTCTCGCATTTTCGCCCAAATTTCGCATAATGATGGTGGCAGTTCTTGATCCCATGCATATCCTTCTTTCCATAGTCTTTGCTGGAATCGCTTCAGCGGTAGAAGTAGTGGGACTAACCAGGGTCAAGCGTGCGTTGAGGAATCCTCGACATGCCACAGAAGGGGGGGGTCGTATCGGCCCGCTGGGGAGAGATCGGGCCCGATTGATACAGTAGGATCATCGTCGGAGGACAAACATTAAGGATCGAATCGATACCAGGCCAGAGTATTTCCAATAACAATTGATTCCGTCCACGCAAAATCTTCGTGATTTGGAGGTGTAGCAATTCTTAGTGACTTTAGTGTTTCATCACCACACAAGCCAAAGGATCCGAAATTCGCACGTTTTCCAGGGATATTTTATCTCTCAAGTAGGTCCTCAAATCCAACGAGATGTTAGGCACACGGCGCATCCCAGAGTGGGCCCAGTTGGTTGCGCGCGCTTCAGCTACGGCTATCTTGATAGCGAATCTTAAAGGCACGAGTCGGATTGAATCGATGCGTTATCTTGTTCAAACATTAGGCAAGGTGTGCAATGAAGAACATTAGTGAGGAGAAAAAGAAAAAAAGTACCTAGAAATCACTAAATTTTCCTTGGGAGGCCGGCCGTAGTACAGTGCTGCGAGGAGAGGGAGAACGCGAGATAGTACGTCTTACGCGAGAGGACGCAGAGACCACGTATGCCGCGCTGGATTACGCTGGCAGCGCGGGCAGCGCGGCGGGCAAGGCCTTAGCGCCTTCGCCGCGCACTTTTGGGCCGTGATAGAGTCGCACACTCACTGCTTGGGGAGCACACTATCGCACCCTGGGAAAAACATCTGCTGGTTGCCTATTCCTGACTTGTGGCTTTAAGTCTGCAGTCATGTGCTGTTTATTGCTATATTCGAAGATAGAAAAACTGCTTCTAGGGTAAATTTGCCCCATTTTGTGCGAGAGTTGGGCGCGCCAAAAAGAGGCGTGGTCCCACGAGCACGCTACCTGCAAATCCGCATTGTCGTCAAAGGGTTAATGGACTACCTATGCTGCTATTCCGTGGTTTCTCCCCACTCTTTGATGTGCGCGATAGCAGGCGGAGCAAACCTGGTTGATTTATAAAGGAGACAGACATTCAGATGTCTTGGAATTACTATGTCTCCCGTACTTCCATGTCGCGGAGTATTAATCGAATCATCAAACATCAGTCTGATGAGCCGTAGCTGTCGTTACGTGCAGATATGTATATACCTTTTTGTGACCCCTTGTTTCCATGAATAATATGAATCAGTGACACCATTAGAACTCTTCAACCCGTTGCATGTCAAATGTTGTATTAGGGTGGTAAAAAAATCCTGAACCGTTTGACACTTTTTTGTTCTTTGCTTTCTTACGCGTACAATGGAATCTATTAAACAATATAATCACCATTGCTACTCACTGCGAGTCCCACCTAAAAATTAAGAAAGGATCTGAAGCACCCTGAAAACGCCTATTTCATGGAAGATAGTAGACGATTCTATTCGAGAGATCAGTAATGTTTGAAAGAGACTGAGAGATGCAAGAAATATTCAGGAATAAACTGCTTTATTAATCGAAAATTTACCAGCGATAATCGTAAGACATTACGATATTGAGACAATTTTCAACATAATCAACTGAACTCTTTGATCGATTATACATAACCTAGGTTCACTTTCACCATATGGAGCACCGTTTTTTTGGATTCATTTTGGACGACGATGAGCAGTAGAAAGCACTAGCAAATCCAGGAGAGTTTGGGAAGGCTTGGTTCACCCTAAAATGTATTCAGATTTTGGCGAATAAGGAAAGAATATTCAGTGAGGAAATAAAAGTTTATTTGTGGCTCCATCTACTCTGATAAAAATAAAGCAACCATCAACATTCGGCGGCCAAAAATCGAAAAAATCAAATTTGAGATTTTCTACTAAATAGTATTGAATCTTCTCCAAATTTGCATTAGTTGCTTCATCACCCACACGTATATCAAACTTTAGCTCGAACTGGGGTCAGGAGAAAGTTGTAGTTTCTTGAATTTATCGAAGGCAATCGAAAAATCACGTAGCCACTCTCTTGATTATAAATCTAGTGCGTAACCCAACAATCAACTACACAGCCACTAACATTAAGCAATTCTAGAACGTTGCCGAAAGCCCTAAAGTCATTGTTACATCAACTGGGTCTGAATATGGGGCCAATTATGAAGCCCCCTCCTAGTAAGACAGCTTCTTCCATTTTCCTTCTGATAGGGTCATATCGCGTATATTTGAAGCACTTTTTCCAAAGAAATGCCTTCGAATCTACTCCCGTAGTGGTTCCGTGATGTTTGGCTTCAAAGGCTGGCCTGGCTACTTTTCAAGCCCCTCATACTGTCGAAACCACTATTCCATGCGAGAGGTCCGATGGTAATAGTCGTTGTTCTGCTTACAGACAAAGTAGGTGTCGACCACTTTTTAGAATTTTCCCACATACTGTGGATTCATCACATCCGGAAAACTATAAAATGCGCCCGCTGCACTGAGGTTTCCATATATAGAGAATATTTGAATTTTGTCTGCCACGCTTATTAAAGGCAAAAGTCGGGCTCAGGGGGTATTATGGCGACTGAAACTGAGTATAGAGATGAGAAATGGTTCGACAGTGAAGAGAAAACTAAGAAAAACCGTCGACAAAGCCGTTAACAAGACCCTCTTTCCCACTAGCAGTAAAGGCTGGCTTGGGGAAAGAGGCACGTACAATCAAGTTTTCCGAAGATTTCAGTCGTCCTGTCGGTTGATACGGCAATCAACCTAGCTGATTTCACACGCTATGCCATCCATGCACCACATCCCGAGGTGGGCGGTCGTAGCGGGGCCAGGCGGCGATAGCGCATAGTACATGCACTGTGGCCTTATCACCGCGTCATTCAAGATTTTGAGCGTGGGAACATCCGTACGGGTGCGTAACCAAGTACAGACATTACCGAAAGGGTTGGCTAGGTCAACTAATCCCGACCTTTGCCTTCAAGTACTCCTGCTTCCTTTATTGCTAATGTCGTTGCTTCACAGTTTGACGATGAGTAGTGCAGGCAGCAAAACTACGGAGAGAGATGAACGAAAGGAAAAGTGAAGCAAACCCGTTTTGGTGGGGTCGTTTTAGCAGCTGTTTTCTTCTCTAACTCATTAAAAGCTACTGTAACACAACACCATTTCTACGAAAGCTTACGCAAGTAACGGTTCTGTTTCATACAGAGAAAGTAGTATGTTAGTGTTCAAGCTCAGAATGAAGGTACTTGCGGTCCACCTGCAGCGACGCCAATATACAGTAACGGTCAAAAGTTTGGAAACTTTTTTAATTTTGATCTAGCGCGGCCGAAACATAACGAAATTGCCTCAAATTCCGACATGACATACAAAATCAACTCCAGAATACGACGGAAAGTATGGTTTCCAAAAATTCATAATAATATTTGAGAAATAAGATTTTTTTTCAAATATTGGCGCATCAAAAGTTTGGAACTTTTTGTTTCCCTTATCATTAATGATTCCTTCTCTTCAATGTTTACTTGTTTCTGTTAATGTTAGTTCAGCCATTGAGTACTGTACTATTTCAAAATGAATTCATGTGTAAAAGATGCAGTTTTCCTTGGGAGTCCTTTCTGAACCCTGCAATCCGGGATACGAAGTGAAATTGTTTCTTAATTGTTCAGTCTCTACGTACATAATATCGAATGTTTTTAGTGTTTTTGGAGCCGAGTAAGCATAAGATGAATGATCATTCACAAAAAGTATTCTCACAGAAAATTGGCTCTCCTACTTCGAAGGGTGGTTGACACGCCCCGTACCCCCGATATGCCTAACTGAGGGACGATTTTTTCTTGTTCGAACATAACCGTATGGAAGTCCAAGCACAGCCCAACATCGGCCACGAACTGGTGAATATCACGGATGATATCGCAACAAGAAGCTATTGTTGGGCTTTAATAGCAGGATGGCCCATTGGGTTCCGCGCACTAACGACTAACATAGACCTAAAGCGAGAGGTAAAATTTTGTCCTCAGCAACGAGCAGGATCTCTATCTTCCTGAAAATGATGTTATGGACCCTATGAAGTGTTCAGCCAAATGGAATCCTCATTTAGAGCTTAACATGCCAACATTCAGAAATAGTGGAAGCGTTGCCATGGATGGAAATGTGTTCGACCACTCGGCGATCTCCGAGTTCTATGTATCCAGCAAAATGTGGGTTGAGCTAAGTACAAGAACAGGCTATAGAATTCAATGCTTCTCTTCGATAGTAGGAACTGGCTAAAAAAGATGGGTTTTCTATCGTGGAAATGACCCAATGCAGGCCTACCTCATTACTGCCGCCTTCCTAAACCCAGAAAAGAAGCTATCATGAAGCCACCAAGTCGAGATCTAAAGTTCAATTAAGTTCTACATTCCACGGAGGAACTGGCATGTCGCTCAACCCACATTCCAATTAGGAATCCCATCAAGCAGTGCGACTTACTTCACAGTGTGCAGGGTTCGACTTAGAAGTCCTAAAATTATTTTATAGTCGACTCTGTGTCAACAAAAACCACACTGACATAGGAATTCACAGTTACTCATCAACTACTTAACTCATCATGTAGATTTTAGAGCTATTTTGCCGGATTCGCTGATGAATTGAGTAGTTTCCAAACTTTCGACGCGCCGTTTCTTATAAAAATTCTTAATTCATTTGCGATTCTAGTTTTTAAGAAATCATAATGCTCATCGTATTCTGCACTTGGTTATGCATATAATATGTGAATTTGGGACAATTTCATTGTCACGCTAGATCCAAAATATAAAAAGTTTCCAGTTTTTTGACCGCTACTGTATCTGTGATTTTGGCAGCGTGTGTACTATCATGTACATATCCAAGAAGGAAGGTTTTGATCCAAAGCATCAGCCGCCAAATGTGAGACGCGGGCTGGGGGACCTGATGAGGGTTAGCCTGAACCTCTTTAGTGGCGAAAGGCACTGATGAAGGCATATGTATGCCATCAGATTCTAGGAGGGGTTTTGTATCCGCAGGCATGGAAGTCGCCCGACAATGTCTTTATCTTTCAGCAAAGCAACGACTATGTACAAGCATTGAGCTTCTAACATGCAAGGTCTTAAGAACGTAGGGTGTTTCTCGACGGAGCACCTAGGCCAGTCTGCTGAGCTAAACATCGCAGAACCACTAATAGAGGAGCTGCAAAGACGACTGTCAAAAAGAGTGCTTTGATGGAAGCGAAAATCCGGTCCTATTTGAAGGAACATGCAACCACACTAGGAAGTCAGTTGAATGACTTCGCCTAGGGACTATGAACGACTTTAGAGAGTTTTTGGCAGCTTGCTATTAGGTTGTTCGGAAAATGAATGCCGATTTTTGACCTCTATTTTCAAAGAGGAATATCTCCACCCAAATGCATCATTTTCAGTTGTAACAAAAACTATTAGGAATTATAGCCTTATAAGATGCACACCGCTGTCCTGCTCATCGAAAAATGAGCGCTTATGGAGGCAGTTATATCGTCGAGGGTCGTTTTCTCATCAATGTGAACTTCGGAGCATTTCTTACTTAAGAAGTAGCTAAGATGGTTGGAAAATGGGTATTGGTCCATTGAGAACGATGTGCGGAGCAAAGCTTCGTACTCTAAATTTTTCGATCCTTGCGAGGTCGTTTATGGGACGTGTGGCTGACGCCGCTTTGAAGAAGAGTTGGTTTACTTCTCTCAGTCGACGAACTTGTGTTTTCCGAGCACCTCTTCGATATGCTGGAGAGACATCCGTGTTGTGTGAAATTCACCCGATTTCCAAGGGCTAAGTTACGTCATTCCTGTCGAAGACCGGTGAATGTTCGGCTGCAAATCTTAATCTTTAATCTTTAAATTAGACTTTGGAGAAGTTTTCAAAGATTCATCGCGGTTTAGCTATTGTAGAGGTGGCTTCGTCTAATCGTGGAAAGTCTATTTTCCGTCGTAGGTAACAGAGGATTCCAAATGCTGGTAGTTTTTGATACGTGAAATGGGTGGAAAGAGCACCCTAGAAGAATGATTTCATTGCTGCTCGGTCAGCTCGTGCGGTAGCCCACCTGTTCAGCTTTTCCACTTCTCCAGTTATCTTCGGGAGCGACATTATTTTCAATAGACCTATTACTAGTCCTACTGCCTGCTGTAGCATAGTTAGTTCGGAGTCATCCTTCTACGGTATTCTTCAGAGGGCCGTCGTCAGCAGAAGCATACTCATCACTGCCCCCACCTTCACTATAGTATTTCTTTAAATCAAAAAGTTGGAGCCAAGGCGGTGCTGCGGTTCTATTGCGGCTCCCTTGGCCCTATCCTCCAGTGTTATTTCGACAGGTCTATGGAGTCACTACTCAGAGTTTCAGCACATTGGAGAAAGCTTGGCTAAACCACTGTTGGCACCCAGTTCAGTCCTGTAAAAAATCTCAAGGTAACAAATCAAGCTAAAATTCAAGCTGTAGGAAAGAAGGTAGAATAAGCTTGCCAATGATATGCGCCGCTTCAGATCTGAAGGGAAATTTTAATACAAATATTCAAAATATGCATGATATCTCGAAATCCGCATTACTTTCCAAACAACCTAATAGATTTGTTTAGTGTTAGTGGCTATGCAATTGATTGCTTAGTTGTGTTATGCAAGTTTCTGTTTGAATAATTTGAGTACGCGACTTTTCGCCTGCCTTGATTAGATTCGAAAAATCTGAATTTTTCCTCAACCTCGGTTGGAGCTTAAATTCGATGTTGTTGTGTGTGTTGGAAAACAGCTTCTGAGTAGCTGGTGAAGCCTATTCAGTAACTTCAGGAGAGAAAATCTCAAAAAACCGCTTGTTAATTGATTTTCGGCTGCTACTGTATGCACTATGAAAAAAAAGGTTTGAAATTAGTTCGCGCTGTTTTTGAAATTCTACCGAGTGCCTGGAATCTTCTATGGGAACAAAGGAGCGGCTCAAAATCAGCCCCTGGAAAGAAGAGGGTACATCCTCTTACGCGGGATCTCACGATATCTCGAAGGCTCCACAGCAGAGACTTAGGTCCCTCCGCTCAACGTACGATTGCTCTCCATTTTGACGCGTCTGCGTTGTGATCGAGGATGATTCGAGGATTTGTCATACTGTTTGGCAGAGCGCCTTGAGTCTTTCCACAGGCACGTTTTCAGGCTCTTTTAAAGACAGTCTTGGAAATCTGATGAGTAGATATAGTATCCGTGTGGACATCTACAAATTCACCTCTCATCACAAAGCAATAGTGATAGGTTGGGGCTTGTAGCCGCTGGAGGAGAAGTATAATCTACTGTGTTAAGCATACGCGGAATCAGCAGTGGCTCCGCGTAAGCGAAACTAGAATTCCACAGCCTCGTCCTGACATTTATGGGAAAATGGGAAAATGATGATGCTGTCAAGTTTTTGGAATTATGATAGCATCATCCATGTGCACTGCTCTGTCTGTGATGATCAAGATCAACGATGACGTGCGCATTCACAGCCAGCTGCTTGAATCTATTCCTGCTGCTATTGCTCAAACACTTTGGAAAATAGCATTACTTCAATTTGCAACACGACGGCGAGTGCCCACACGTGTCTTGGTCTCACGCTAGAAGACTCCCGAACTAGGTTGGACCACGGCTGCTCATTCGCCAAATTCGCTAGAGGTGTTCGCAGCTCTCACCTTTCCTTCCCGCTCGCTCATCACCTGAAGTACAAAAAGCTCAACTATGTTCCTAGACAGAAGAGTCCTCCAAATAAAGCAAATGTGGTGAACCAAATGCCAGAGGATTCGAGTATTGTTTTTGATTCTAATGGTCAAATATGTTAGGGGTCTTGACATAAACAAAGATTCAAATAAAAAGTTTCAAATGCCGGCTGTGGGTGTTTCACAACTTTCTTTCCAACCTATGTAATAAAGTCTATAGTGTAGGACCAAAACTCACCGATACTCTGCAGGTGAATGTACGTCCGTTAGCCCTTCCACCACACTGAAATCCGAATTTTTGCGACACCAAAGCTGAAAATGTATTCGAAGTTATTATAATACAGTAATGCAGTTTATAAATTGGCTGTAAAAGCTAAAGCTCTGCTAAAAATGTATTGCCGGTGAGTCCGAATGTTCAGAGCAGTTTTGGCCGATCACTTATCATTGACGATTTTCAACACAATCTCGAATGTATTAGAAATGGTATGTGTTATGTAAGCACCATCATAGAAGGTATTGTCTATTCCGGAGCATAAAAGGATGAAGCATTCTTATCTCAAACAGGCTAGTGCTCAAACAAGGATAATTTCCCGGCATGTATTTGGGATGGTAAGAAAGTCCTTAGCCGATTTTTCGAAATCTCCAGAACTTTCGCTTATTGACTGATACCTAAAATCTGCTACATGGTAGATTATCGCTGTCGATCATACTTCTCTGCAGTAGGTATATATAGCCGGGTTGCCTTCTTTAAGTTTAATAATGATGTCGATTCCAAAAGAGCACTTCCGAGCGATCTACTTCAATGAATGGCGCTGCGGCACAGGAGCAGTGGAAACCGTCAACATTATTAGCATTGCACTGGGAATGGACACCACTTCCATCATCGGTGCCAAGCTCTGGTTCGCAGGCTTCGAAGGAGGAGACATGGCTTCCGAAAACAAGGTTAGGAAGCCCCCAAACAGTGGAAAACTGCACCGTTCTCGGCGCTGTCGAAGAGGATTCGGAGGTTAGCACCTGCAGCCTTGTGACAAGACTTGGGTGCACCCATCCCACAGTCCTTGGTCCCCTCCACGCCCTCGTCACAGGAAAGTGCTGACTCGATGGATCCCTCACGTCTTAACCGAAGGCACGCTGTTCAATCGGGTACCCATTTCTCAGTTTCTCTTTCTTTATCCGCACCGAAAGGCGTTTCTGGAAGGCTCGATAACGGGAGGTGAGAAAGGGGCCCTCTGCGATTCTTACAAGCACAGTGCCGTGTGACTGCCTCGAGGAGAAGACCCGCCGACGCAAGTGAAATCGGACCTTCACCCCAAAAGCTTCCTTCTTTGCTACCTGTGCGAATCGTGAGGAATGTTGGATTATGAGATGCTCCCGCAAAGACATACCGCTACTGGCAGCATTTACGCCAGTCAGCTCCCGAAACTGGGGGACGCTGTTCAAGAAAAACGAGCGAGACGAACTTCTGTCCACCTACTCTACGATACGCCAGGCCCCACATAGCTAAAGAGACCCGTGTAAAATTGGAAGAGCTGACCTGGGATGCGGTCCCACCCATGCCCTCTCTGAATATCACTTATTTCATTTCCTATAAAACTACTAGCGAAGAAAAAATTCAGCAAAATTGAAGACGTTCAAAGAGCGGTGAGCGGTTTCTTTGACTCTTAGTCTGCTCAGTTCTGGGAGAAGGAGTCGCTAACCTACCCAATAGGTGGGACTCTGTAGTGAGTAACAATGGTGATTATATTTTTCAGTAGATTCCATTCTACGCGGAGTAAAAAAGCAAAGAACAAAAAAGTGTCAAACGGTTCAGGACTTTTTTACCACCCTAATAAAAAAAGGGAACCCACGAGGCAGTGGCCTGCAATCGGTCCAGATCCTCTCTGCCCAATGAAAAGCACTCCCTCGCTAGCTGCAACCTCTCTCTCCCTGTATTGAGATAAAGCAAATACAGCAAAGAACAGGGTCCAGAACAATGTCCTAGTGCGTTATCGTTCATCCTCAAGTCGGTCCAATGATGGCCATTCCATCGCTATTCGAACCTTAGGCGTAGGAGATAAGCGGTAAAGAAGCACCTGCAGGCTTACAGATATAAGGCTGCACTCAATAGCAGACAGAAGCGTGCTCGCTCTCCACACACACGGTTGGGCCTCCATTCAAAGTTTAATTAACAATATGTACACAGCGTGGTGCATCCTAGTTGATTCTCTTTTGCTGTAAGCTCGATAATTGGTGGACGGCAATCAACTCGAACACAACCACCACGCTACAGCGACGCCTCAAGCCACTATGATAGCAGGCGTTAATCTTTGAAGGAAGTCGGCGCTCACGGTTAGGGGCAACAGTATCAGCTGAGGATGGAGTTTTCTCTCAGTAGGCAATCTCCATTTTTAAAGGCTGGTATTCGATAAATTTTTGATGACTGTTTCATCAACTTTATTGTTGTTATTTTCATTTCAACTTCGATTTTCGTTATTCAGTTTTCCCAGTAGCCTCTTACGCCCACCTATTGCCGTAATTTTCTATCGACATAAACTTCTCGAAGTAATGCGAAGTAAACGAAGGAAGAAAAATTACTTTCAGTTCAATCTCGCTCAGGAGAGGAGGTCAAAGACTTCGGATGTTTGGGTAGTATTAGGGTGTACTACATATTTCAGAAGAAGTAGCTTCCAGCAATTTCAGTATAACCATCACTATCACTGACAGTTGCGATTTACCGGAGGGGCCGATAAGTGTTTCAAAGGTCGGCAGTTTCGAGCGAAAAAGGCAGCAAGGTCAATTTAAGATTCATTCTTATAGTCAACTTTTGTCGCCAAGTGACTGCAGATCAACAGGAATAAGTACAGTAGAAGGAAGGCCGGTCTGCCCTGACAGAGTGGTAGGTAGGTCTTTTCAAGTAGCTGATCGATTGTTTGATTTACGCAATCTTGGCCCCAATAGTGGTGATTGTAAGTGATTGTCAGCCACTGCAAACTGATAAAAAGCGTCGGAATATAAGTGGCATTCGATTCTCGATTCCTTAGCGTCTTAGTGGCGATTGGACCTACGCGAACTGTATGGAATCAAACGAAGTGGAAGGTGGCAGAAAGTAATAAGTAATGATAAGAGCTTATAAGACGAGAATGGAGGGGATTTTAAGGGAAGGTGTTCGTGTCGTGATGGCAGGCAATCAGCACGATTGATGATGATGAATGTCAGACGGGAGGTTGTTATGGTAGTGGTGATAGGTGACAACAAAGACAGCTCCTAGTAAAAGCACAAATAGATGAGAAATGAATTCCTAACACGGAGTAAAATAGCGACGAATGCTAACTACAGCTAATGATAACACAACTATTTCTCACTGCTGTTCATTCTCATATTAGCATCCCCCCATTTGGAAATTCACAGTCAGCGGTCGAGTAATCACTGATGTCCGAGAAGAAACATATATTCTCACCTAGTGAACATATGGCATTCAAACTAGCTCTTCTGCAGACGTCTATGGTGCAAAGCTTTTCTTATAGTTATTCCGCCCGCAAATTGCCCTTCTCTACTCGTCTTCTGCTTTTACTGGAAGTTCTTTTGTGTCACCTTACATCAATCTCATCATTATCTTTCATCTGAAACTCATCGTCATCAATGGGTGCCTGATTGTTTGCCGTCACGGCACGACCGCTTTATGAGATTCGTTCTTGTCTTATTGGCTCCTATCGATAGCTTTTCACTTTCTGTCACCTTCTGTCACTACGCCCGTCAAACTCCGTGCGGTTAGCATAGTCCCAAACACATTCACTATGAAACGCGAAGAAATCGAAGTCAATGCCCTAATTTTCCGACACTTTCATCAGTTGATATGCCTCCCGTCACTTACGATTACCCTTTGTTGGGTCTTGTTCTACCAACGTAACCCATATGGAGTACATAGGTTTTACTTTTACAGCAACGTAAACTGGATAAGTTATCTAGTGTCCCTACATTCCGACGACATTGTCAGCGTTATCATTCCATACTCGCCATTGTGTGTCACCCTCCCAGTCACATAACGCTTTATTGCGAGCGTTCTACTGTTAACACGAACAGCGTAGCAATGTCGGTGACAATGTGATTCGAACGCCTCTCATACAGCCCTTATGAGTTCTTACCACTATGTGTCACCTATCTTCTTTGTCATGTATATCGCTTCTGTTCGTTCACTTGAAAACCGGCTTATGGGAGCGAAGTTCCAGTCAGGCAGGCAGGAACAGAGAAGGCCTTAGCGATTTATCTACAGTAGGATGTTGTTGTGCGATTTCCTGTTAGTACGTCAAATTTTGAATGTTGCGAAAGTGAGCGGAGCATCAGCATTCGCCTGCGTAATAGAAATGGTAGATATAGGGACATGCTTAACCCTTTGAGCGGTTTGGTATGTGACGAATCAGGTTCCTCTAACTCTCTTCTATGATACATACTAATACTCAACAGGTGTCTGTATTGAAATGTTAATTCAAATAGTACAATAATATTCAATAAAGTTTTATAGGTAGGTTGGTCCAATTCCTGAGACACTTTACCCTTTGAGGTTCCACCTTCCCGAGTTGTTGGCGGAATACGAGAATGCTTTGAACTGGGAACCGACACAAATAATACCTGGTGCAGTGTTGAAGATAACCGTCGACGGCTGGATGTCGACGCTCCCAATTGAAAGGAAAGTAAGAAAAAAATATAAATCAAATAATGTAATAATAACCTAAATTTCCAAGCTCAGTTGGTCAACTTCATCTGCGAAGAAAATTCTTGAGGAATTTTAGACTGGGCGGTCAGTACTTTTAGACACGCCTTGTAGCATTAACTTTGTGTCCACGAATGAACATCCGCTCCCTCTCTTGTTCACCTTTTGGAAGAAATCTTACTCCAACCAACACGTGGTCGAATCAGCATTCAGTTTTTCTCGATCAGAACATTATGGAATCTTCAAGAGAGCATTGAACACCTACCTCGCGTTGGCGATATTTTTGGTAATAATGGTGATGTATCCCGTACTGAATAAATACGGTAGGTAGAAAATGGTAATTAATTATGTTCTAAAACATCCAAAGTGTCTTTAAAAATTAGTGCTGCCAATCTAATGTTAGCCTCCAACCCTGCCTAACAATTCGAAAATATCAACACTGTCGTTGTTACCGGTCTTATTCCGAGAAGAGTAATTCAGACACTATTCAACTACCATGTACGCTAACTTCTAATGTTTTCATTTCTTCTTAACTTCGCTCATGGATGATTCACCTTTCTTATAACGAATACGAATATCAATTTCTTGACGTTTGCGCCATTAGGAGCACCGGGTGTCTCCAGCAAATTCTATTAAAACTGAACTCCAGCTGTCTACATAGGGATTAACTTGGTGCCCTGATCACGAAATAAACAATAGATGCGCTTATAGCATTTTGTGCTTATTCTGGTCGTCTCCGCTCTCAATTATGAGATTGTGCTTACGGACGCAATCTAAGAGGGGTTCGGAGGAGACCTAGTGAAGGGTGAACCATTCACTGTAAAGCAATTGCTGGAGTATGTCGTATCACAAGGTGAGTGGGACATCCCTCTTTGAGCCCCTTTCTCCACTAAGTTTCATCGTACAGCACCAATCTCAATCAAAAGGCCCAGACAACCTGAAAATAGGTGCATAGAGCATCCAGCGGAAAGAGAATGTTACATTCGCATTGGGCCACCATATACTGTGTGGCCGAATTCAGCAAATACGGCCGTGGCGCCAGTCTGGCATCTAGGCGCCAGAAATGAAGTTCATATTCGCATTTTGTTAAGAATAAAGGGGTGCTCTGAAGTTTGAATATTTAAGCTCTTACCGAAGCAGCACCAGGAAAAACAACTGATCCGGAGTAAAGCATCAACTTTCTCGATTTTCTGCTGCGTGTTTTCTGACTTGCCAATGTAGCGTTGGTGGGCCTATGAAAGGAATTACGTTGATCATTTCAAGGAAAAACATCGGCTAGGAAACAGGGAAAAGACAAGGATATGTGAGTAAGCAAGTCACGAAAGATATTACCAGCATGATTGTCTCCGGCTTGAGTCCATTTATACATCTCAAGATTGCCTACAACATTGTGTACTTGCGTGCGCTTATTGCCTGGAACAGTATCTCAAATGAGGAAGATTCCTAAGCCGAGCTCATTGGTAAGAATCGAATCATTGCCGCCGTCTCGTTCATTTTGCTACCTGCCTTTGCTCAAAGTTTCCAGAATTCTCTTTCTGTTATTTCTGCAAGGTCCTCTCTCCTTTACCCTATCTTCTCATTTCACATTTCTCTTTGTTGATCTCTGTGAGCATTTTTCTTTTTCTGTTACCAGTTGGTCCCCGCCAAACCGCCGGGACCTTTCTTCACAGCGTACGCTTTACGGCTAAATCAGCTTACGAAAGCTAATTGCATCCTAGCCTTGTTGGGGGTGGTTTCCCGCCTACCCTCTTCGAACACTTCACCCCTCTCCTCCTCTCCTTCACTCACCTTCAGCTAAGGGTTAGAGTTGGGATAGCCGAGTGGTTGAGAGGTTAGACTCATGTCTGCACCTATGAAAACTGTGAGTTCGACCTCCGCCGAGGTTGACAGTGCTCTGCAAAAATTGCAAAAATGGTTCGAGTGCCAGCGTCAGGCCCAGGTTGATAGGCCGGCTGATGAAGACCCCCGTCACAATAAAATATGTCTAAAGCCGAAAAAGGAACCAGTGATAAAGCTAGGACGCCACCCGGAAGTGGCGCGCAGAACCCCCGCCCAGTTCTGTGGTCAGTATGCGAGGGCTACCGAGGAGTGAACGGCCTCGGCCTAACAAGGGAGGTCGTTCAGGATGTGGGAAGCTTTTTCAAAGCGGTTTTTTGCATGCTGTAGGGACTCTTACGTAGACCACAATACTGCGTTTCGTTTTCGCTGAGCGGCCCCCTGAAGGCCAAAAAATGGTCGAAAAATATTCGTTAAGAAGGGGTGGTTTTTGCTGCCTTGGAGTGAAGTTTCGGACCTGTACAAACGACCACCTGCATTTTGAAGGGCGCCGATGAAGATAATATCGAAAACAACTCGAAATTCGCTCAAAATTGAAGCACTGTACGTGGTACTGCTGAAGAAAGTGTAGAGGTTTCATAGGCGTCGTCGGCACCCCACATTTCGCAGCGAGCAGGTGCCTGAGTGGATAGCGTGGTGGACTGGGGTTGGCACGACTTTGTGGATCGAGTCCGCTGCTGGGCAATTTTTCGCATTTTTAATAATCACCTCCAAATTGACGCCAAATTGCTTCAGCGTCAAAACCAACGCTATATTCTCATTCAGGACCGTCGGTAGACCTTGCAAATGGGTTTTCTACAAAAAATTGGCGGTAAAAGTTCGCAGCGCCAAACTGGTGCCAAATGGCGCCGACGTCAAAAACGAATGCCATAATCGTGTTCAGGACCCTGATCTACCCTTACATGCCAAATTTCAGGGAAAATCGAGGCTTTGACCTAACTTCGAAATAGTTGGGCAACCGTTGGTTACACAGCACCTCACTTATTCTGAATGACCATTTCAAGGATAACTCCTCGTAATCCTTCCCAGACAATGATAACCTTTCTTCCGAGTGAATTCCAAGTTCTTACATGGATCGTCAGCTAGACGCAGGGCTATTTACAAGCCGCTCGCAGGACTACGTATCTTGGTTCCAGCGTACCCATGGCCATACGCCTTTTTCGATTATGAGGTCAAAACCTCGATTTCGCCAGAATTTTGTCCCCTAGGGTAATTCGACCCCCTAAACACGAATATCATGCTCATTTGACACGAAAACGCCTGGCGCATGCTGCAGGCACTAATGCGCGCAAACCCTGCTTGGCTCCTTCGTTGATCTCACAATCTGTCGGACTTGTCAAGATCAATATTGGATGGTCGTTGACGCACTTTCCCAAGCTTGTACATGCTCATGCATGTATGTCTTTGTGATCTACTGGAACAATCGATCACATCTATATAAACTGTGGTGCAATTCCCATCAAACGTCAACATGTCGTTTTCACCTGCCCGTGTTGTTGGCCGTCTATTATCGTCGTTTACCCCGGACTTCTCGCCTCCGACGAGGAAGGAAATAGCAATTGCTGACGCGTTCAGAGGGATTCTCCAAAGCGCAGCAAATGGGGACATCGACTGCGAAGAGGAAGATGAGTCGCTGCAGGTCAGCTTCGTTCGAATGATGGAATCCATGTGGAGAAGAGAGCATGAGTTTCTCAATGACTCCGATTTACAGGCGTCTTTCGATGAAGAAATGGAGGTAAATTGGACCCCTGACGATGACGACGACAGTGATCGCGAGAACCACGACTTGCCGCAGCAGAAGAGTATTATGTTTGACTCCAGGCCTATTCCTGTGCCTCTTGTTAGTTGGAACGTGGCGAGTTGCGCAGGTTCATTGTGCAAGCTTCAAGTTTTCGCAGGTTGAACGCGCAGTCGCCTACTACCGGGAAACGGACAAGGGGACTCGATCCTTGCCGTCCATGACCAATCGCTTTAAATGGATCAAAAGCGAACGGCACATAAATCAGCTTCGGGAATTTGAAAGAAAAGTTTCAATTTCAGCCAATCACGGTTTAACAAAAATCCGCAGAAAAATTGAAATGGCAAAACTTCAATTTTTGTTCAGCAATGATTGAAGAAACAAGGGTGCTTAAGTTCAAACGGCTCTCCACACTCCTCCGTGAAAGAGTTCAGGAAGCCGTCGAACAAGGTATAGCTTCGAGTACTCTATCGAAAAGATGAGATATTATTCGGCGAAAACCTGCCAGTAAGCTTCAGCTTTTTAGGTCTCCCCTTGTCATATGCCGTCGTTCGGCACATTGCGTTCCGCTTGAACAGGGAACACAATCTGATTGAAGGCTTCAGAGCGTCGAAGTCCTGGATTTCGAATTTTGTTCGAGAGTGCGGTCTACGCTCGAGAAGGGTGACGCGTTTCGTCACAACAAAGAATTTGCGTAACAGGCAAGAAGTGGAGCGGGAGGCAGAAGCTTTTGTGGCGAGCGTCAGGGAGCAAATGAGGAATTATCCCTTTGTTTGCCAACGCTGATCAGACAGGGGTAAATAAGGAAGTCACTTCGAGAAGGTATGCACCACTGGGAACACCTTGAGCGTTGCTTATTTCTTTATTACAGAACGCTCGCTCCAATCGGGTCCAAGCATGTGATGAGAGTAGTGCAGTCGACCTCGTCACTCACGCACTCGTTCACTGCCATGCCCGTGATGTATGCTGATGGACGACTTGGAGACAAACTCCTAGTCATTCTCCCCGAGAGAGGAGGGATCTTTCCACAATGTGGGCACTGGCAGGCACCTAACCTGCTAGTGATGGCTGGGAAGACTCACATAATGACGAAGTCGCAGGTCCCACTATTCGTCAAGGAGTGCGTGGTCGGGTCGTCATCCCCTCCACTCACCATACTCCTTGTCGATAGTTGGGCGGGATTCAGGGACCACTCCAATGTGCTGTCAGAGGTACCTCAAGGGAAGGAGCTCCGATTAATGACCATCCCAGCAGGAGCAACTGCCCTCTGCCAGCCATTGGACGTATACTTCTTTCGCTTGTTCAAGCGATACATTAGGCGGATTTACGACTACGCGATGCACCATCATACTGACTTTGTCTTCGGCAGGGACAACATACTCAAAGTAAGATCTTCTTGGTATTACTGTAAGCACATACTTCCACATTCGGCTCCTGTGTAGGTCATCAGCCAGACGTACCGCCAGTTTTGCGCTCCCGTGTTTCGTCCATGCCTGGCCTACGCTTGGGTGGCTGCTGAGTACGTTGACAATCATCCAGGACCATTCTCGACTCCGACTGATTACGGGTTCAATGAAAGAGAAGTGGTCGTAACTTGTCAGGAAAGCTGTGGTTGCTCTTCACTAGCTTTCGTCAGGTGTAGTTGGTGTGATAGACGGTTATGCTTTACTTGTTTTGTAGAAATGTATCATAATTGTTGACTATTTGTAATAAATGGAACTACAAACGACCGAAGAAAAGCAGGATGATGTTGTGGAACCATGATAGGTGCAAGTGATTGCGGCACTATACAGGGTTTGCGCGCATTAGTGCCTGTAGCATGCGCCAGGCGTTTTCGTGTCAAATGAGCATGATATTCGTGTTCAGGGAGTCGAATTACCCTAGGGGACAAAATTCTGGCGAAATCGAGGTTTTGACCTCATAATCGAAAAAGGCGTATGGCCATGGGTACGCTGGAACCAAGATACGTAGTCCTGTGAGCGGCTTGTAAATAGCCCTGCGTCTAGCTGACGATCCATGTAAGAACTTGGAATTTACTCGGAAGAAAGGTTATCATTGTCTGGGAAGGATTACGAGGAGTTATCCTTGAAATGGTCATTCAGAATAAGTGAGGTGCTGTGTAACCAACGGTTGCCCAACTATTTCGAAGTTAGGTCAAAGCCTCGATTTTCCCTTAAAATTTGGCATGTAAGGGTAGATCAGGGTCCTGAACACGATTATGGCATTCGTTTTTGACGTCGGCGCCATTTGGCACCAGGTTGGCGCTGCGAACTTTTACCGCCAATTTTTTGTAGAAAACCCATATGCAAGGTCTACCGGTCCTGAATGAGAATAGAAGCGTTTGGTTTTGACGCTGAAGCAATTCTGGCGT
>MU869252.1:35926-49247 GCA_036418205.1 Ostertagia ostertagi
ACCCTTATGCAGCGTATTACTCAAAGCTGTGAAAATTCCAATATATTAATGTTTAAAGAATTTCCGAGGTAAAACAACGCAGATAGAGAAGATTATCTAAAATAGAATACTTTAACGGCGACATGTCAATAAATGGATATTGAAAAGTATAGACAGTAGAAGAAAAGAGTAATAACAGCAGTAGCAGCGAAACAAAGAAAGATCAGTGATTCATTCATAGACTTGCATCTTATCTGTCGACGCGTATCTTATCCTTCCACGCTGGTCGCTCCTTCGCATCTTCGCCTCGCGCGATCGCTGCAATCCAGACGCGCTCTCGCAAGTGACGCTATGGGCGGAGTCAAGTCAATCAATATGCACGCACATCATTTGATAGAATCGCTCGGTCGCATCATCGCATCTTCGCATCTTCGCCGAATTCGCAAAGTATGAACAGGCTCTGATCATTGGTCATACTTCCTGTGCTTATCTTAAAATTGATCGGTGGAAAAAATGTTTGCAATAACAATTTGCTACATTGTGAGGACACTTTTGCCGGGAGACGGATATATGCGCGTCCTTTGATCCTGCATAGTTGTAGCCGCTTCTGCGTTGTCTGTGAACGTTTTCCTTTGCCTCCGTTCCTCCTTTCCCATGAATTTTCGAGTCTATGAGTGGTTTCCGACATGTAAGTTCAACTGTAACCCAACGCTCATATCATAAGCTCGAGAGTGATCCTAGGAGGGTACCACTTAAAGGAATCTTCCACGGACCATGGACCAGTGGGCGGGACCGGAAGTTTTTGTGACGAAATGCATGGTAGGTACGGATCCACGTGTCGAACGCACGAACGTGAACAGGATTCACTTCAAACCTTCCCATGAACGTGGATCCGTACCTACCATGCATTTCGTCGCAAAACCACTTCCGGTCCCGCCCACTGGTCCATGGTCCGTGGAAGATTCCTTAGCTTTGGCCTTTTCTACGCACTCTCAAATCGCAGGAATTGCTGAAATGACCAAAATCGCAAAATATGAGACCTACTACAAGAAAGATAACAAATAAACGGTTCCAAGGAAAAGGTGCCTTGTGGTACGGTGTGACATGATGCCATACCACATTCGCGCGGTTAAAATAATGCAAGCCAGACAGCGAAAACGAGCGCGGTCGTCAACGTGTTAAGCAAGGCTGGTGATGTAGCAATCCTTTCCTCGGTTTGCCAACGACCGCTACCGCGCGCATGACACGGTACACTTCTTTTTATGGAAATGAACAGTCTATGGTACTTGAGTCAGAACGCAAAAGAACACAACAGTAAGATACTTGGTAAAAATTTCTAGCTCACCGCTCCATAAGCTGCCTCCATTTTCGCTGAAAGTTACCTTTGACATGCGCGGTTGAATGCAGACCGAACTGGTGCTTGCAAATAATACCATGCGTCGAATATCATGATAATCATGTGGTCAAATAATGCTTGATACTATATCAATACCAGTAGTCATTGCCGTATTTTTTCAGTCATCCACCATCCTACTATATATAATCGGCTAAGCGGTTGTGTGTATGTATACTCGAGATCCGTAAGTTGGGGTAGGCGTGTCACCGGAAGTGACGTGTACTTGATAGAATCTATGTGGATAAGGTGCTTCCAATATATATCGCGAGATATCAGCAAAGCATGCTGGCAGCGACTTACCTACGCAACCTCTATCAAGTCCACGTCACTTCCGGTGACACGCCTACCCCAACTTACGGATCTCGACTGTATATATAATCGGCTAAGCGGTTGTGTGTGTGTGTCTGTGTGTGTATGTGTTTGTCTGTCTGACCGGAAATTCATAGCTCGGGCACCAGTGGTCGTCAGGAGTTGGTTTCAAGATATGATATAGGGGGTGGGACGGGAACATATTTGGTGGGGTACAGAAAGTGATAACAACTGATAAGGGCTGATAAAAGGCGCTAGAACGCAAGTGTCGCGAAATTCATAGCTCGGGCACCAGTGGTCGTCTTGTCGTCAGGAGTTGGTTTCAGATATGATATAGGGGGTGGGACGGGAACATATTTGGTGGGGTAAAGAAAGTGATCACAACTGATAAGGGCTGATAAAAGGCGCTAGAACGCAAGTGTCGCGAAATTCATAGCTCGGGCACCAGTGGTCGTCAGGAGTTGGTTTCAAGATATGATATAGGGGGTGGGACGGGAACATATTTTGGTGGGGGTCACAAAGTGATAACGACTGATATGAGCAGATAAGAGGCGCTGAAACACAATTTTCACAAAATTCATAGTGCGCTTCGCAGCAGTCGTCAGGAACTGATTTTGGGACATGATATGGGGGTTGGACGGTAACATATTTTGTGGGGGTCAAAAAGTGATAACGACAGATGAGGACTGATAATTACGATATGCGTACGAACGTAGAGATTACTCGAAACCAGATTGCAGATAATGCATTTCATTTCAATATCATTTCATTAGCGTTATAATTGTAAATTCAAACACCTTTCAACCGCTACACCTTCTAGAGTTCTTGAGGATGAATGGGATGCTCTAATAAATTTGATAGTGAATACTGGGCATTCCGTCTTGAGATTACCAAAAATTATTCGACCGCTAAATTTCCTCGATTCTCGATGCATGGTGGTTGTTTACATACATCACTTTAGCTGTGCACTTCACTGCGCTTATCAAACAGTGAGATACAGCCAAGATGGGCAACGGACAGTAATGCATTTAACGAAGCAGCCAAAGCTTCACCGATTGTCAGTTTTGTCAGAGGCTTCCGTGTCATGCGCGCGGTAGCGGGCGGAGCTAAACTGGTACAGTTATAAGAATTTTGGGCAAAGTAGCGGTCGATAGAGTATGCTGCTGATCATGATAGCCCAAATGAGGTGAAATGCTATTATTGGACTTGACCTCTATACTATTGCGCTGATCGTTCTTATCAGCATTTATCCACTGTGTTCATTTTCGGTCCAACATCAAATATGTTCCCGTCCCGGCGGCTCTTACCAACCATCATCAGCAGTTATCACTCTCAGTCCCCTACCACATATGGTCCCGTCCCAACCTCTACACAGCGCTCTATGCATTCAGTGAAATTTGCGTTGCAGGTCCTCTGTCAGCCTTTAGATGCTCGCCAGACCGGGCGCTCCTCAATCGCGATCTCATAATCGCTCGGCAGTCGCTCTGCCAGTGATCTTCATCGCGATGGCAGGGCGAGTGCGGAGCTATTGCAGCATCGCTGAGCCTGACGGGCATCTTATCGACCGTGACAACTCTATTTCCCACACCAAACATGTTCCCGTCCCACCCTCTACATCACTTTATGGAACCAAGACCTCACTGCCATGAATTTGGTAACACTTGCTTTCCTGCACCTCTTATCAGCCCTTATCAGCTGTTATCACTTCCGGTCCCTCATTCAATGTGTTCCCTTCCAAACCGTTCATCATAATGAAAGTACAACGCTCCAGCGCTTTAGTGAAGCGTGCTATAAATTTGTGACACACCTAAACAGATAGACAGCTTTTTATACCATTTCCACTTTGAAGTGGACACTATTCAATTGATTCAGGACGTTTTTCATTTCGACCCGGCTTTTTTTCACTGGACCGTGGACATTTTTCATTTCGACCCGGCTTTTTTTCATTCATTTAGGACACTTTTCAAAACATTGGTGAGATTTTTCAGATCAAACTGGACACATCTTCTAGAATGTCAAATAACATTTTTCGCTGAAATTTGACTGAAAATTGACGGATGTGCTGAGATGTTCAAATCCTGGAACAAAAACTGAAAATCTCTCATTGGAACTCTAATCTGCCCCATACACGTTTGTTTCAGCGATCCTCTTTTCTTCATCGAACCTTCTCTAGGATCGTCCCGAGTATTTGAATCCCTTCCCTTATGCGACCTTGTTCTTGCAATGTTTCTGTCTCAAGGGATCAATACGCATACAATTGGTGAAAGAAAACGCCAAATGTGATCAGGGGATTGCGTGGAAGGTCAGCAAGCTATTTCTGCGCGAGGTTGCAGTGCCCCTTCAAATATTGCGCGCGAAGCTCGATTTCTGAAACGAGCTACGTTGTCGTAATCTCCAATTAATTGAATTCTATAATTATGAGCAACGAGGAAGACGCCGCATCTGTAAGGCCACGACGGTGCCGTAGAACCACACTGGCGCAAAAGGAGATTATCATCAAGCTTACGGAAGTCGACGGCAAATCAATCCGCGAGGCTGCTGAATTTGCTGGTGTCAATGCGAGTACAGCAAGGAACATCGTCAGTGCGTACAGGCGGGAAGGCGCCATTGTTCACCGTCCCTGCGGAGGCAGCCGCAGGATCAAATTGACCTCCGATGTACTACAGACCATTGAAGAAATCGTTGAACGACATCCAGAGGATACCCTGGTGCAGATACAAAGGCGACTGAAGGAGGACGACATCAATCTAGCCGTGTCTACGATTTTCAACGCCTTGTTGAAATTGAAAACCACACTGAAGAGCCATCACGAGCTCGGTCGTGTAAAGAGCAGCACGACGATTGCAAGTCGTCAGCCTATGCTCTCGACTTTACTGCACATGCCACCGCAGGACAAGGAAAATGCATCTTCATCGATGAATCCGGATTTAACCTTCACCTACGAAAGGACACAAGCTCGCTCCAAACGAGGAAAACGCGCCAACGTTGTACTACCAATCCGTGAGAGGCCGCATGGTGACGCTAATTATTGCCATGAATACTCAAGGCATCGTTCATTCGAAAATCATCAATGATGGAACCTGCAACGGCCCTAAGTTTTGTGTGATTTATCGAGGAGCTTCTGGCTGAGATCCACACAGAGGAGAATGAATGGTGCATGGCTGATCATGGATAACGCCAAGATTCATAAGACGGAGGAGGTGCGACGACTCTTGGATGACACACCGTATCAGCTGAAATTCCTCTCGCCATACTCCTATATGCTGAACCCGGCTGAGAATGTCTTCTCAAAGGTATTGCTGATTTTAGTTCTTACAACTCAAAAATGAAGCTTATTATGTAGATGGTGGAGGGCATTTTTTGAATGTTTCTAAGTGAGAGATTCAAAGCAGCTCAGTAGATAGAGGTGAGGTAACGTTTTCAAGTGATAGCGTCGGCGAGGTGAAACGGTAACGGAGCAGGATTGTGCGAGCTACATTCTCCACATGATGGTATATTCGACGACTGCGACAGCTAGACAACCTTTCATTAATTAACACATTGGCGACCAAACAGTTTTTGGGTGTTCCCGAAAATTGCGTTCAATGCTGAAACGCTTCCATACGGTGTACATACCAAATCAATGAGAACACAATGCGGAAACTGCTGAAACATCATTGTCTCGTACAAATGCTTAATGGCTGCAAACCAAGCAAAAATCTCCCGTCCCGCAAAGGTGAAACTTCGGAACGCTCTCGGAAAATTCCAATTTTCCACTGTAGAATCCACAAATGAGGTTGAACACAAATCTCTTTTTTGCCAATTGTTGTATCATTGAGCTAGCTAATAGCATACAAAAAGGCAGCTTTCTACATCAAGAAAGAACAACCTTATCACTGAAGAAGCAATTCCAAGCAACCCTTCTGTAAAACTTTCACTGTGAAAGATGATTCAAAGAACGTGGCCATTACAAGTTTGACAACGTATTCCGGGTTAATATAGCACCGCTCAAAAATTGGAATATGCGAAAAAGGAGTAAAATTCAAAGGGTGTCGCCAATGTATTAAACTTGTTGGTTTTGTTCTCCTTGTGTCCGGTTGTAGAGAAACCCGCATTTGTTCCACTCGAAAATGTAGTATTTTCTTGACCAAGAAGGATTTCCCGGATATTATTGTTTTTTGCGAAGAATTGTTTTGATGTTGAAAAGAATTACCGACCGAAAATGAAGGTGGTTACGCTTCATTTGAGCGGTGTCTGGCTTGAAATGAAAAAAATCCATCTTGAAATGAAGAATGTCTACGGTCATTTGAAAAAGATTCAAGTTGAATTGAAAACTGTCCACGGCTATTTGAAAAATCTCCGGGTCGAATTGAAAAATGTCCACGATTTTTTGAAAAACAGCAACTTTGATTTGAACGATGTCCATTTTCAAGTGGAAATGGTATATATGTAGCAGGAATCATTTTTTGAAAGCTAACAAAGTCTGGAGGCCACATGAGCTTTGGATAAGCACTATGAACACTTGGACAGCACCTTAATTACAAATATCATCTGTCACATCTGTCTGTTACACTCGATCCGAGTCTCAATAGCCATTACACAAAACTCATCAAACTCTGAAGGCGTGTACTGGACGTTGAATTTTTATCACGTTGTACAGCCTTTCGTCCTCGGAAAGTGTGGCGTGCTGTATGCTGCTCTTGAACTGCACTCGAGGCGCATAGCGTGCTAGCATACAATAATTTGTGACGGAGGCAGAAATGCTAACAAGCTTGCAACTATTCCTTGAAATGATGCAAGATTAACATTTGTGAAGATTCGTCGTTTCAGTACTTGTGTACTATAACAACTTAAACACTGTGACACCATCTAGGAGCACTCCGTATGCGTGGTACTCTTGGTTCGATATGACGCATTCTTCGAGCGATTGGCGACAGTGACAAATTGAAGAAGAGGAAAGAGAATCTAGTCGTTGTGAAAACGTGGCGCCACATTTTCAGAACGATCAGACTCTGTTCCACCTTGCTCAATTTATTTGACCCTCTTTCATCGCCCAAAGCCGCCCGTATACAGTACCTGGTCCGAAAAACAATGGATCAGTGACAAGCTCTTCACCTTGTACGCGATTCTCAACCCTTCATTGTCTGCAGTGTTTTCTCCAAGAGTCAAAGTTCCATTCAAAGAGATGTTGAATTTTGGAATCTGAAATCATTCGCTTAACTGCATATGTGAAACTATCAGCTATGTTTTCGAAAACATACATATCCATTGTAGCAATGCATCGATAGAATCTCATTTGTCTCAACCCCACGCCTACTCTTGCTGGGATTATTCGAAAAGTTACATTGGAACACTTTCGCATGTCTTTTCACACCGCACGATTTCAAGGATTGGGATCATGAGATCTAGCCAAATAGATAAGACACGTGTTGATTGCAGGCTAAGAAGCTCTGCTTAAAAAATACATTTCTAATATTTTCAATACAGTCTTCTAATCATCTGATCACTTCATTATATAAACCAGAAGTTTGGTGTGTCGGTTTGTGTGTATGCACGTCTGTCGGTAGCTCGCAGGGCTTGCCCTATCACTTTTTTGCAATGGCATCGTTGTGATAACAGAACAGTGGCTATAAACACCTATTCAGCACTCACTTGGTTATTCACACTGTGCAACACTGGCGGTAGAGCACTGGAGAGGGGACCAACGTCAAAAAAAAACGTCAAAACAACGTCCTGACCAACCGTTCACTGAACCAGGGAGCACGAAGGACATTACTTCGTGTTGATGTCATGATCATGATAACACCCACAGCGGCTATATAAACACCGATCGAGCACACTCAGTCTCATTCTACATGGTGCTGCCGTGGCAGCCGGATGAGCGGGGGGGGGAGGGAGGGGGGTAGAGGGAAGGGGCAAGAAAGGGGAGGCTGGAAGGGAGGGGAGAGAGAAAGAGGGAGGGAAGGGGGAGAGGAGAAAGGGAGGGAGAACATGGCGCTGTCATGCGCCGGAGAGGAGGGTATAAGGAGGGGGAGGTGGGGGAGGAGAGAAGAACCGTTTTAAGAGTAAGGTCTATATTCATGTTGACGTATTATTCTAACCTGATGTGGTGATTGTGATAACACCCACAATGGCTACAAAAACACCGAACGAGCACACTCAGCCTCATTCTACATGGTGCTGCCGGGGCAGCCGGAGTCGGCGGGCGGTAGAGGGGAGGGGGAGAGAGGGAGGGAAGGAGGGGAGAGGAGAAAGGGAGGGAAGATGCTGAGCCTGGAGAGAAGGGGTATAAGGAGGTATAACACATTCAATAGTGAGGTGGTTAATGGAGTACGTCATGCTGCTATTCCGTGGTTCCTCCCATGTGATGCGCGCGATAGCGGGCGGAGCAAACCTGGTATTCTGATATCCTGAGACGGTCGTAAGGCACCAGACTAGCAGACAAATGTGTTTTTTCTCATATAAGGAATGTGGAAACATACATGACCCACAAACTGAAACTGGCAGCTTTGCCGAACTGTCTGCAAAACCTTGCGCCCTCGAACCCTGTTGAAATGTCATAGCATCACAATTGCCACTGCACCGGGGATCACATGATAGCACCGTTAGAACATATATTACCCAGATAAGCAAAATGGTGTTTATATAAGTTGGAATTAAAGGAATCTTCCACGGAAAAAGCTCCGCCTCCATTACCACAGAAAAACGATACCTTAGGCCCCTAGCCTCATGAGCATAGCAAAAAGAACGGAACATAAGCGTTAGTTTCGATAATACTAATCCTACACACAAGACAAAATGATCACTCTTTCCGTGGAAGATTCCTTTGAAGGTATCGTTTTCTGTGAAAATGAGGGCGGGCTATATCCGCCAGGGAGGTGAAAGGATTCTGGGAGAAGTGAGCAACACGTCATGTTCTCCCGTGGCCGTTTCTCTTCTTTCGTTGGGTGCCATAGTCCTGTCGATAACCTTAATCCGTACCCGGCTTCCTACAATGCCCCTGTTTTGAATGAACCCACTTTTCATTTACCCGTGCCTCGCATGTCTCCATGATCTGGTAGGCGCCGCTGCGACCACAAGCTGTCTTCTATTTGCGTTTCCGCTGTTTCGCACTTAGAGGTAAGTTTTTCATACTTATATTCCAGATACAATATATGCAGGCACTTACTGAATCGAATTGCGATCGGGATGCAGCTGATGCGCTTGCTGTGTAGAGCTGTAGGCGCTTCTCTTGTCCGAAAAACGTGTCCTGTGTTGTTTCCCCGTGTAGTTTGTCCGCCAACCTCCCACTAAGCTCGCGCCCCCCCCGTAAAAGCATCGCGGAGGTGGTTCTCTCCCTATGTCTAGGGCGTTTGGATGGGGAACCAACGTGGTATGGTGATAAGAACTAGATAAAACGCCTGACAATCCTGTTTCACCCTGTAGTCCCGTTATTGTGGTCACGAATTGCTCGGCCGCCAGCCCCGTCTCCTCGTCGCCTGTGCGTGCTAGGGTGGTTCAGTGAATCCTCCTCGCTCGAGGGACACGAAGTCCATCACTCCTTTCGTTCAGAGCTTTCGTGAAGAAGTCTGAAAATCGGGCCGGCGGTCGTCTAGGTGTTCGTTTGACGTCCCGACGGATCCAATCTATTCGCTCTGGTCCAACGGTCATCGCAACATGAAGTGTCCGGCCCACCTTATATCTTCAATTCCTTGACAAAAACGGCAGCGTCCCTGGTCGTCGATTCGATGGCGTAGTTCCGAACTCCGGATTCCCCTCTGCACTTGCGTGTATAGGGTTACTCCTAGCATCGTCCTCTCGACAGCGCGTTGGATAACGCTGACCGCATGCTCGTCCTGCCTGCGCAGAGTCCAAGTCTCTGAGGCGTAGGTTAGGGCAGGAAGGACAGCGGAATCGAAGAGGTGGGCACGGAGCCGGATGTTCTTCGTCTTCTTCACTACTCCCTCGATGTTCTTGTACGCTCCCCAAGCCGCTCGTTCCTCCTGCTCAGCTCTGGAGCTAGATCGTTCATCATATTGATTTCCCGACCTAGGTACACGTAGCTGGAGCATTCGGTGATGTTCGTTCCGTTGAGCGTGAATGGGGCATCAGGAACCAATCCGTTTCTCATAAACATCGTCTTCGTTAGGTTCAGCTGTAGACCAACCTTACCACAGGCGCAGTCGAAATCAGCCAGCATTCGCTCCGCTTGCTCGATGTTCGGCGTTATAAGAACGATGTCGTCAGCAAAACGAAGGTGGTGTAGTTGCCGGCCGTCGACCTTCACTCCCATGTCTTCCCATTCCAGTTGACGCATGACGTTCTCGAGAGCGGCGCTGAAGAGTTTGGGCGAGATGGTGTCGCCCTGTCGAACCCCTCTCTTGACGTCGATGATGACCTCCTTGTAGAATGGTGAGATTCTGGTCGTAAAGTTGCTGTAGAGCTCACGAAGAATCTTGATGTACTGAGTAGGGACGCCCTGGTTGCCCAAGGCTTCGATGACCGCTTCTGTCTCCACAGAGTCGAAGGCCTTCTTCAAGTCGATGAACGTGAGACAAAGCGGCATCTTGTACTCTCGTGAAACTTCAATGAGTCTCGTAACCGTGTGGATATGGTCGATCGTGCTGAACCTCTTCGGAACCCTGCTTGCTCGCATGGCTGTCCTTCATCTAGTATTCTGCCGATCCTGTTAAGGATGACTCGTGTGAATAGCTTGTAGATTACAGACAGCAGGCAGATTGGGCGATAGTTGCCAATGTCGTCCAAGTCTCCCTTCTTGTACAGCAACACGGTCCTGCTGGTTTTCCACGGAGTGGGTACCTTGCATTCCGACAGGTAGCGCGTGAAGAGTCGAGCCAGAGTTCTGATGATAATGGCGATGATTCGGTTTAACCCTGTCGAGACCGGGCGCTGTACAATTCTTCACCGACTTGATGGCGTGTCGGACTTCGGAAGAGAGAACTGAAGGGGACAACGTATCCATCCTCTTGCGGTTGATAAGTAGGCAGATGGACATGGCTATCGAAGAGATCCGAGTAGAAGTCGTGGATGACTTTCTCCATTGCCCTTCGGGATGCAGTAACTGTTCCATCTGGACGTCGGAGGCAGGTCATCTTGGTCTTGTAGCTGGCATAGCTTCGGCGGGCATTGCGGATGCTCCTCCCAGCCTCTGCTGCTTCAGCTAATACTGCTGCTCTTCGCTCCTTGAGATCTTCCTTTATCGCCTCTCTGCATAGCTTCGCAAGCTCGGACGTGAGTCGGTGATTGCCTGCAGCTCGTGCGGCTCCACGCTGGCGTATCAGTTCGAGAGTTTCCGGAGACAGACGTCCCTTGGTGACTTTCAAACTCTCTGCCTTCTTGCCACAATCGTGAAGATGTTCAACGAGCCGATAGTACTCCTCGTCGATGTTTTCGATGACGGAATCCTCCCATAAGCTGACGAGGGAAGCGAAGTGGTCCCAGTTGATGACTGTCCTGGGGCTTCGCTTCCTGAACTTTGCTGCTCTCTCAACACGCATCGAGAAGTGGAATCTTGCGCGGAGGAGACGATGGTCCGATCCCGTGTAGAACTTTGGAACAACAGCGACGTCGGTCAGGCAAAACCTTCGATTGAAGATGATGTGGTCTATCTCGTTATGGAACTGTCCATCAGGTGACTCCCAAGTCCAGCGAAGGTGAGAGGGCTTCTGGAACTGCGAGTTACCATGGATGGTATTGGTCGACATGATAAACTCAGACAGTCTTTCGCCCTGCTCATTCCAATCCATTCCGTGAGTACCGATGTGAAGTTCTTCAGCCGTTCTTCTCGGGCCAATCTTGGCGTTGAAGTCGCCGACGATGACCTTGAAGAAGGTATGGTCTTCCTTGTAGAACTTCTCCAATTCCATATAAAATGCTTCGTGTTCCTCCTCGTCGTAGCTCGATGTTGGTGCGTAGGCGACGAAGATTGTCAAAGCAGGAGTTGAACCACATCTTCTCAATCTCAAACGTCCGATTCGGGTCGTAAGGCTTTCGTACGAATCGATGTTTATGGCCAAGTGCGTGTTGACGGGACCCACACCGCCAACGCCTCTGCTGTCGCATGTTCCAAGGAACAGTTCTTCTCCAGTATCGAAAACGGCGTGTAGCGGGCGGTGCCTTCTCGTCTCGGTCAGTCCGATGACGTCGTACTTGATCTTCCTGGCCTGCATCATCAGATCTTCGATGTGAGCTTCGGATGCAAGCGTTCGTGCGTTGAAAGTACAGATCGCCATCTTAGTCCTTCTTTTAGGCAGCCTATCCGGGCCCTGAGATTCTAGCAGCCTCTCCCGAGCGGTCCTACCCAACGCTGCCGTATTGGGGGCTCCCTCAGGTTCAGGGGAATGAGGCCCATCCATATTGCTGCTGTTTCGGCATATTGAAGGCACACGAGTAGCTTGCCAGGCTCTGTCGTGCGGGCTAGGATAGACCTCCAGGTAGTTAGCCACGCTATCCTGGAGCGGAACAAGGGGCTTATTTTTTGGAGGCGGCCCCGAATCGCCTCCCATGTACTTCCCAGTCACTTGAATGCAAGCTTTTGGCTGTGCCGACATGCAGGATACCAACCGCACACACACAGAGCGCACCACACACGCAAGCATGCATGGATGCGCCTGAGTGGAGACAGCTGGTATGAATCAACACAGCACTACAGAAACAGGGAGTCCATCCCCTGAATTCCGTATAACGCTGATATAGTGAGTAATAGATAGACATACTTATAAGTGTTATGTGTTGATTGTCTCGGGACATTATGGTGTACATGACTGATACGTGAGAGGAGGGTAGCCTGATAAGGGCTGATTGATCAGTTAGAATACAAAAGACGTCTATTCCGTTACCTGACTCGCATTGACACCAGAGCGCCCATAGTGACAAGTGCCATGTGTGGTTGGACGTGTTGTTGGGTTATTGGAAGTGATTGCAACTGATAAGGGCTGATAAGGCGCTCAGAACGCAAAAGTCGTCAACTCCGTTCGTGTTCCAGGTTGTTGTTGGCATGGAGCGTCCCTACTTACGAATTCTATTTGTAGTGGTATGTACACATTGTATCGATATGTCAGCTTACTTGATAGAATCGATTGCATAAACTCAAACAAGTCTTCAGCAAATGATAAGTTTGATTTCCAAAGCAATATCAAGAAAGCCCAAACTCATCAAACCGCTAATCCTTTCGGAGTTTTAAATAATGGTGAGTGTGAACAAATGATAGCATTAATTCCTCACTTGTAAATAGGCATCTCGTTTTCATTTTGAGACTGACAGCAAGAAAATCGTATTCCGCGCTAAATTATCTGAATTCAAGAAGAATGCTGGATGTTTACAGTTGTGAGATAAATATGCCAGTTCAGCTCCAGACGTTATCACGCGTATTCTCGATGGACTTCAGCGAAATTGGGAAAGGTCTAACACATTCAATAGTGAGGTGGTTAATGGAGTACCTCATGCTGATATTCCATGGGCCCTCCAGTTTCGCTAGAAGACCGTGTGTAATGCGCGCGATAGCGGGCGGAGCAAAACTGGTGCGTTATTAAATCGTTTTGACGACCACTATTGACAGGGCAAAGTTCCACGCTGCTACTGGCAAGGTCACTGGATCAAAATCCTGTTAAAGGAATCTTCCACGGAAAAAGTGATCATTTTTTCTTGTGTGTAAGATTA
>MU869253.1:0-16268 GCA_036418205.1 Ostertagia ostertagi
ATGAGATTATATATGATATATATGATCCGGCCCACTCTACAACGAATTTAAAAGCAGATATCGGGAAGCAAAAAGCGGCAATCACGAAAAGCACTAATCGTACATCGTGCAATCGTGGTAAGGCTTGAGTAAACCATGCCGCTAGAACTTATCGGAAAGAACCATTTTCACTTTAGACCACTTCTTTTAATTTCCTATATCAGAGAAAAAATGAGCATTTTCCCGACTGTGCGAGGACAGTTGGCAAAAGTTGTTGCCTATCACGATATGGAATTGATGCACCAAAAATTGAGAAAACCAATAGGAAAGTGACCTACAGTATAGCTCTATATTACTTCTATTACTGCGGAATGTGAAAAGCTGTGAATTTTGAAAACCATTCAAAAATTGACGCAACACCGTACAAGGACGTCCTACTTAACCGGCCTTATTCTCCTGGACATCGCCCTTCGGACAGACATCATTCATAGGTTCTTGATGCAAGCGTGCCTGCATCTGCATCTGCATATACACCAAAGTGTAACGAAGACTGGAAAGATTTTTTCGATTGGTGCCATTATTCATTATCTAATTTTGACGATACTTACTTTTGTGTCAAATATATATTCGACGGGAGTTATGATGTTTTAAATACATCGGTGCAAATCGCCACTTATTGTGTACCTCTAATAGCTTCGAGTAATCAGTGCTCAAGTTATGAGCATTACAATACAGCAGCCCAATAAATTTATTTATATTACAACAATGACGTCATTCAAAATGATATCACCCTTGTTGAAGAAGAATTTGAGCAATTGGTTCTGTTGAAATCGGCGAGCTACTAAATTGCTTTCTCGCTTATTCAATTATCTTACAACTCGTATCATTCGCATTTTTGTCACTTCACTTGTTCTTGATTGCAAAATGATTGCATGCATCAAATTATCACCTAAAGTCCTCCTCTTACTAGTCAATCGAAATATCCTTCATTTGTGACGTCAGCGGTGATAATTGTAGTTTCCTTATACATAGATTGCTTTCTCTATGGAAATTATAAGCTGTCGTCAAATCTCGATCATAAGATTGTTGCTTCAGGTTTACGGAAGCTATGAAAACTGTTGTGCTTCTGCTCGCTTTCGGCATTCCGATCGTTAAGGTTGGCTTTGACACCATTGCCTGTTTACTTCTTGTAAAACAAGGAAACATACTTCACTTAGAAGTGAACAAGAAAAGCCAATACGAATAGTATAGAACTTTTCGTTCTGTGTAACGCAGTCGTTAGGCCGATGTCATAGTTTGCGAATCGAGCGATTCGCTAGCGAATCGCTGGATCCGAGCGTTGCGCCAGCGAATCGAACGTTGCACCAGCGAGTCGAACTATGTACCAGCGACTCAATAGTGGCGGGACCCAACGTTCAAAGGAAGCCCGCCACTTTCAAACAGTGTCACGTGACAGTGGACCCTTTTTGAAAGTGGCGGGACTTGATAGTGACACTGTTTGAAAGTGGCGGTCTTCCATGAACGTTGGCTCCCACCACTAATGAGTCGCAGGTATACCGCTGGATTCGCTGGCGCAACGCTTGGATCCAGCGATTCGCTAGCGAATGCTCGATTCGCAGACTATGTCATCGGCCTTAGAGTTTACAGATATTTGTGACCGAGAAGAATAGTCAAGATTATAACGCTTTCTGTTGACTGTACCTAGACAGATATTGAATAGAGAGCAGAGAAAAATACTGTAATAGTGAAGGCTATTGTTCGGCTCGAATACTTTTTTGGAGTGGAAAAATCTTAAAAAAGTAACAATGATTAACCCAGTTGCTGGGAAGATACTTCTGCCGCTCGTGACCTCAGAAGGAACATTAAGAGCAAGGCATTCAGAAACTGCATATAGTTGGCACTAGGTCTAAGCTCAGGAGTGGTGTTAAACGCCAGGAAAACCACAGGTTACTCAGGTCTTCCCCCTGAATTCCTTCCCCCACTTCAAGGCCTAGTCAGTTCGGGGTGGGGTAGTGGCTCACTTTCTTCGAGGCTTCTCTAACTACATGAGCGCCAAACTCTTTATTCATTCCATATTCATTGAAGTAATTCTCTCAAGCAGCTAGATCGCCCTGGAAACCAGAAATTCTTTTTATCGGACCATTTCGAACAATTTTTGCGCGTCAAGCTTCTGCAACAGCTGTTTTCACCAAGTTCGTTGAAAACTAGCATGCAAGGGTTGATGATGATCCTGATACAATAACGCATTCCTCTCTTGGACGTGCCGCGCACAAAACACTGTAGCACATGAGCGCGCCGATGGTATGAAAAAATCCTGCAAAACGTGAAAGAGTATCATAGCTGTCACAAGAGGCGATTTCCTGTACGACAAACATCTCCCTACCAAAGTTCGGTGGAATAACACGGATATTGCATATTCGATGGTGGCTCGGAAGTTGATGCAAAAACGATGTAGCTACAGCCAAACGAAAACTGAACTCTAATTTCTATTGCCTGCATTACCAATCACCTGCATGGACAGGCGAAATCGTCGAAATTAAACTCAAAATTCACTTTCCAATCCACTCCTTTCAGCGAAAGTTGCACGAGGGTGATTCAGCCGATGCCAATTAATTTTATTCATGCTTTGATTACATACATCGGCTTTGACGTCTTTCCACACCAGGAATTGCACCGTAGAATGCCCCCGTTTTGCGTCCTCAATAGTCGTAATGCTAATCCGATTGCTGAGCAGTGTGCCTTTCACAAAAACTTCAGGCTGAATCCACGGAAGTAGATGTACTAATAGCGCGGGACGGTTCTTGCAGTGCGGCGGTGTGAGCGTGGTAAGAAGTGTTATCTATGTAGATTTTGATTAGATAGTGCCGCTTATCAACAAGTAGCGTAGTGTCCCCTTGGCTCAACAAAACACTTTTCATCAGTTAGAAATAAAGGCGTATGACCAAGCGAGAAGGAATGGAAAAGAATCTTCGAATTTTTATTATTACCATCGCTTCTAGTGCTTTACGTTGTACAAATTATTCAAAGCATGCTGAATAAAAACGGCGTCGCGGTCGATCTAGGACTGGGAACACCCCTACACTAATAGGTTCTGTGAGTGGGGGGTGTCCCCAGAGGCCATATCGCGGCGAAGAAAGAGCGCAACACGGGAAAGGCGCGGTTCTGCGCGGCGTGACTGCTTACCAATGCGCATATGGGAATGTGGGGGATGGTGCACTCGGTGTTTCAAAGAGAGAATTCACGTATTAGACTGAAAGGTTCGAGAGAAGGGACAATGACGGTAGTGAAGCCGGCGGGACCCACGGACTCCTGAGGGTGCGCACTGAGAACAACCGCGAACGCCTCGAGCTTGCACCTGGCGGACGTCCGCGATCTTACGCACCGTCACTCGCCGTAGTTCAATACGGGAGCGAGTGATTAGATAGAATCTTGAAGAAGCCGGTTTAGCAGAAGGTGTTGAAGAATGGCACCGCGATGCGTCGCTATCAAATGCTCGAATCAACGGGCCAAAGTGGAGCGACAACACGGGTATACATCCTTTCTCCGTAATTCTCATGCGTCTTCAACGATTCTTATATATCGAATTGTAGCACTCCGACTCCCCTAGGCTCAATTGAAGCTCGCGGTTGCTTTTTCATCGTGAATTCGTCCTTTAAGGACAATTTCACGATTGGAATGAAATTCGAGGAAGGAATAATACACCTAGTTGAGAGACTCGCGCACCTCCTGAGGGTGCGGACTGTAAGCGCGATTGGCCCCAAAGGCTGGACTCGCGACTTGTTAAGATAGTCTGTGTTTGGGCGCGGGGTGGGTCCAGGACACGCAGCGACAGCTGATCAACCACGGCCATGGTGGCGATTTGATCAGACAGCGCTAAGGTTTATTTGAAATGGTCTGTTTTGTCATTGCGAATTCGTCCTATGATCTTTGGTACTGCTTGAAATGCATGCGTATAACGCTAGCGACGAAGTTATAATTGTAGTGTTGAAGAGGGCACAGCGATGAGAGTCGCATCAATGCTCGAATCAACGGGCAAGGAAGGGGGTCCATTTCTCGGGTTCTGGGCCGTTTCTCATGGTTCTTCCTTCTTTCGTGTACCACTCACCATCCCTAGGTTAATTTGAAATGGGTTGCTTTTTCATCGTGAATTCGTCCTTTAATCTGACGCCTAACTGCTACAGTATGCGCTGCGACTCGTCCTTTGCCGCGTCTGCGCCTCTTCCTTCGCCGCGCAATGGGCCTCTTGGGGTACGCCCGAGTCGGGAACAAATTGTCCTATGCAGCGCATGATAGCGAAGAAATCGCACTTCTTGCGTCACCAAAGTTTTTTGAAAATATGGTACATATTCACGGCTGCACAAATCCGACTCTACATATGATTTCGAACTCTAGGCCTCAGTAAAACAACATGAATTGGAACAGTCAAGCTGATAAAAGCAGATTTACGCTGGAATATAGTAAATAACACTGATTAAGCAATGAGTAGAAGTGACTATGGAAACCATAGAAATACCGAGCAAAGCAGCTCTAGGTTAACAGGCGGTAATGCCGCTCTACTAGGCATTTTATGCAGTATTAGTTTAGCGAGAGTATGGTGTCCTTTTGTCTTGCTTAGTACTACTACCAGTTCTTTAGCAATGCGAACCGATGTCATTGGCTCTGGAGCAGCTAGAGCTAGGTTCGTGAAACTCGTCCAACGCGCCCTTCTCTATCCCAAGGTGGAATGCGGCTGAAATAGGGGAGGTCTCTGTGCGGGGCGTAATCGGTGGTTTCGTTTGCTTTCCTTCTTTATTCCCAAATCATGCCTTTAAGCAGTGCGTTTTATACTTCTCCTCAGGTCAGGTCACCAAAATTGAGACACCACTCATTTGCTCGAAGCAAGCTTAGGACTAAGCCTAGGCCCAATCATAGGCTTAAGCATAAGCCAATGTGTAAGCATAAGCCTAAGCCTAAGCCTAACCCAAGCTTAACCTTAGGCTTCAATGATCGCGCAGCTCTGGTGACCTGACCTAGGTGGTGGACTGAACGTCTCCCCCTCTCGGCCTCTGTGAACATGCAAACAGCTTGAAGTTCGTACCTTGCATCAACTGCATTCCAAAGAGGAAACTGAATGATTTCGGTTGTGGAATATGGTTTTGTTCCATTTTTATTGTAATGACTATTGCCTTCATTTGTGTACCGCCAAAATACTACATCATTTTTTTTTCTTTGTAGGCTCTCTCATTCTACACACGGCATCGGAAAACAGGTGAGCATTTATAAATTTTGTACCCTCCACGCTCTTTGCAATATTATCGCGTTGTAAAATATGAATAATTGATGATTCATCCGAGTTGATTCAATATACGGTATTTATGATTATTTTGTATCCATGTGTTTGTTTTAGTTCGTCATACTGGGTGATATTGCATAGAATTGTAGTTTAATTTTCTTGGAAATAGGAGAAAACAGCCAAAACAGACGATACGTTCGAATTTGATTATCTGGACAGATACCTTCGAGACAAGGTTTGCGACATATCAACTTCTGTTTTCAGAATGTGGAGCACTATTAGACACAGAAGGCAGCTACACTCTACCAAAAAACGACCAGTGCTCACTCAAAGTCGCAGTGCCCGAAAAAAGCGCTGTACAGATTACTGTATCAGGCAAAGCATTCAAATGTAAACGACATTTGAAGGATCTTATGGTAAGAAGTGCTAACTAATGAACGTTGCTCAGCATTCCTGGTTTCTGAAGCATTCTTGGCAACTGTGATATCACATTAGTTCAGACTGACAACTGGCATCGCAGTTTTCGTTGAAAAACTTGAACATAAAAATGTAGATTTACTACACCGACTGAAAAACTGGGCCTGTTGTTAAGGGGGAACACGCTGTTGCAACTGTTCACAATGCTGTTAACAAAAGAAATATGTCTAAACTCGTTACATGTGCTGGGGCTGCCAAGAATGTAGCAAAACAAAAATATTACAGGCCTTTTCTTGGAGTAACGGGGAACATGTTGAAGATGTCTGGGCTACTATGAAGAAGGAATGCACAATAGAGCCAACCACAACGACCAGACTTACACGCAGTCAATGGAAGGGTGCAAGTAAGGCAGTAAAAATACACCGAATAAAATCAAATAATGTCCGAATAAATAGCTAAGAAATAAAGCCCCCGCTACAAAAGGAAGACTAATTGAAGCTTCTCACATGTTCTGTTTCGCTAACTGGTATTCTTTCTGAAAGGCTCTGCAGATTTTACAAGTGTTGGCTTATACTGTTTTGTTAGCTGCATTTTAAGGCTTTGGCCGACATTACCGTTTTTGACGTTTTCTTTTGTTAACAGCAAATGTCCCCCCGTAGGACAACAGACCGGAAAACACGCACATGAATTGCCACTATATTAGTAGCCCAGTCGTTAAACTGCCAACGGATTCCATATTAATACAGATAGAGTCGATGGAGACGAAAATGATTTCCTTTCCGTGTTTTCAACGAGATGCGGCTGCTTTATTCATTGGTGATCAACGCAAATACATTATTCATACGAAAAATCTACCGTCTGCGTCTCACATTGGAATTGCTTATTACAAGACCCAGTACGGTATGAGGAAGTCGTTTTTGGGATGTGAACCCTCTGCTCACAATGATCTCGTGGATTTTCAAAATTGCAGAATGCGGTGATGTAGTACCATTTGACGTCGTTGGCATGGACTTAACAGTAAAATATTCCTACACAGAAAACTCTCTCTGCAGTGTGATCCTTCCAGGCAGAACGCGAGCTGTAATTAGTAGAGTTGATGGAGCAAATACGGTGAGTGGTCCTTTCATACCATCTCTTTCTTGTAGTTATCAGTTCCTGAACAATCCAAAAAAGCTGCTATCACTTCTGAAAAATGTTTGACAAGAATACTGGGTTATGATCGAAACTTTCGGCCAAAGCGGAGCTCAAACACGCACCTCCTACAGGGCAAGTGTGCTAAAATGTACGCTACTGACGCACTGTTTCGCCCGAACTCAATTTTCATGGTGTACTTAGCATAGCTTGTCAGTACTTACAAACATCACTAGCTTGAGCTAGCTAGCCAACGTCGGCAATGAACCGCGACACTGCATTCGGCTGACCCACTTCCCTTCTTCTTAACGTTAGTCTCTTCACGCAGTCGCAGGTCCGCTGTTTTTTGCGGCGCAGTCGTCGCCACTTGGCCTGTCCAGTGGCATCTTCCATCATGACCATTCTTCATCGTGGCCGCGACCTCACCTAGGTCCTTTCTTGATCACGTCTTTCCACCTTTTCTTCGGGGCTCCTCGCGGTCGCTTGCCTTGTACTTCGAAGTCCATCGCTGTTCTTATCGGATGGTCCTGTGGCCTCCTTAGCACATGCCCATACCATCGCAGACGCTGTTCTCGCACCTTTAGTTGGACAGGGGCAGTCTGCCCATCTCAACCGCGCACCATCGTAATAAGTAAAAACTGCTTTCGTGATTGCTTGTTCAGGAGTACCAGCACATCGCACTACCGTAAAATACGCATCGCAGGCCTTAATTACTGTCCGATTTACATACTCACTTTGGTAGAGCTCTGGAGGCTTCTTCGGAATACCTTAAGGATTTCTGTAGATCTCCTCCCATTCATCCATGTAGGCGTTTATCCGCGCCTTTCCACGCCTGGCATGACTTGTGCTGGCGTCGGCGTCTAGATCGTTTCCCATTGGTACGCAAAATCCACCACTCTTCCTATGCATTCCGCCATTCCCCGTCCACGGGTCGCTTCAGCCGGTTCTTCCGGGCTCACAGGAAACTTGGTCCTCTCGACATTCACCCAGCAGCCGCTGCCTCTGGCCAGGCTTTCTATCCATTTTCTGCGGCTTACCGCTTGTACTTCCTCATCTTACTATGCCGCTATCAGGGCCTATGTCGTCACGTAGGCGAAGCAATCTTCAGTGTCGCCTCTATAAGGCCCAGGACATCTAGTGCTTGGTAGGAAGAGGGAAAGGGCTCAGAAAACCGACCGCTTAAGCTGCCCCACCCCAACCCTGTGAAACCCATCGTGCATGTCCTCTGCACCAACAAGTTGCTGCAGCGCTCCCCATGTCTCATTGTGTGATCTCCATTAAGTACATGCTCGCCGGTAGCCGGTCGGACAACGCCCCTTTCCAAGGTCTTAGAGGAAGGCTAAGGTAGCAGGGTCCTCACTTTTTCTCGATACTTCTCCATCACTTGCCTTGCGATGAAGATGGCATCCGTTGTAGACCTTTCGGGCATGAACCCGAACTGTTCCTGGGAGATCGGGACCAGCTCCCGCAGTTTCGAGTCGACCAGTCGCTCGTACAGCTTCATGGTATGAGCAGTCAACTTGATCCCGCGGTAGTTGGAGCAGTCCATCGCGTCACCCTTCTGCTTGAAGATGGGGACGATAGTACTTGTTCTCCAGGCATCCGGCATCCTTCCTTCGCGCAGCTGCTCCTATCAAGGAAGCGGGTGAGAGCCAGCCTCACGCCGTCGCTCTCGTATAGCGCCTTCCCAAGCCTCTAATGGGTCATTCGCCATCCATGGGCGGGACCAACTGCCTTTCCTTCCTTCATCTTCCCAAGCACACCGTAACCTCATCCTCAGTTCTGAGTGCGATGGAACCAGCTGTGGCTTCTGCTTGTGAGTTGTGTTCTTGTGGGACAACTCCTCACAAGAAGACCTCTGAAGTACCACCTCCTCCGAACTTCTTTCGCGACAATGCGCCATTGCTGCTGCTTTACCGGTCTATTCACATCAACTCTAATATGTCTCGGCTACTCGATGCCGGGCTTTGGCTAGTTTGAAGACGAACTTCTCTACGTTTCTGCAACTTCTCTACGTTTCTGCTTTCCAGTACAAGTCGTTTATCTCCGTGTTCTTTGCCCTTGGCGCGACGGCTGCACTTCGAACATCTTTCAACTCCTAGTGAGGTAGCAAAGGTCCCTGGATTCTTGTGCCATCGCTTGTATGCTTACTTCTGCTTCACGACTCGCTGGACCTCCTCTATCTAGAAACACGCTGCCTTGTCTCCTCTGAATCCACCTCGCGTCTCTCCCAGTTCCTCCGTGACGCATCGTAGCATGATTTCAGCTGCAGTCGTCCTCCCACAGCGCGCTGCAGCTGGTCGCCTCGAGGATCTTGCAGACGACCTCAACTTCGCATTATCCTACTGCTTAAGGTCACTCTTCCTCGCATGTGGAACTTCAAGCACCTCGAATTCCCCGTCATGCTTTCATTACCTCGTCTTCTGAGCGAGCTCCATGGTTATGTTCACGCCAGAGTGGCTCCTTGTGCTGGAAGCCAGCTTCCTTCGCACAGGGAGTACTCTTACTATACCTCACCAAGTTCTGAGGGACGATCTTTTCACGAGCACATGGTTGATTTCCGTTTGCCGCCCACCACTGCTGTAGGTGACTTTCTGAGTGTCCCTTTTCGCGAAAAACGTGCTGCAGATTGCCAGATCGTGAGCCATAGCCACGTCAGGCCCCCTTTCTCCCTCGGCGTTCCTCACTCCGATTCCTCTACCTCCGTGCACCCTTTACAGGCCTCTTCTTTCACTGCCTACGTGACCATTCAGATCACCTGCTATGGTGAGGTAGTCACCTTCCGGAATCGTTCTGATGGCATCGCAAGGCTGAAGGTGTCTCTCGTCTTCACGTCAAACTTATTAGGGCTTCCGCTTGCGGTCGCGACCACGGAGAGTATCGGTCGAGTACCGTCCCCTAATTCGTGGTCATGCACCCCTCTACACGCTATGATTCCGACTCAGCTGGTCCTGCTCAACGTGCGGAGAACATTGTTTTGAGCGACGCCCGCTATCCGCATATGCGCCACAGCCCTCTTCTAGCCGAAGTTTCATTAGTGTCCTTCCCTATTGTAAATTAGGTTGGAAGGAAAGTTCCTTAACACTTAGTTCGTGATATTCCTGAGTTTGTCCCTTGTGCTCTGGAATGTTCCATGGTCGGTATTTGAAAGTGGTGTCACGACGATGTCAAGTGCTGAGTACTGCCACTTACTCGACACAGTTGCGAAAAAGCTTCGTGGAAAACAGCGCAAAGTCAACCTGCTCCACGACAACGCGCAAAACCGGAGATTTCTCACAGCAGAGAGAGTGCTGAAGCGTGCTGTTCGGTTGTGCGCTGACAACCCGCAGCGTATTCAGCCAGACGTTGTCACCCTGATTTTCCACCTTTTCCGGTCCTGCATATAAAACAATATGATAAGAGACCACAACGTGCGAAAAAAGACAAAACAACAAAAATGCAAGACCATACCAAATTTTTCTTGATGAAAAGACCCCCGTGATTTCATAATAGAGTCGGTCACCACCACAGATACTCACCATATGCGGGTTGGATTGTTTGTTAAAGTAACATGAGTAATATTCAAATGACTAGGAATGTAGGAACTTTCCTTCCAACCGGAGTATATTGACACCTTCCGTTTTTCGCACCGTGTGCGCGAGAGCTAAGAGGGCTCTGTGATATACCTCTGAATCAGCACTCAATCGAGCGCTTCCCAGTCAGTTGATCCTATGTTTACAGTCCCGAGTGCGAACTATATAATTATGGCGAGGCCGTCCCCCTCCTCAGTCCCCGCAATTCTGACCACAGAACTCAGGCGGGGGTTCTGCGCGCCACTTCCGGGTGACGTCCTAGCTTTAGTACTGACTCTTTTTTCGACTTTAGACATGTTTGTTTTGACGGTTGTCTTCATCAGCTGGCCTGCCAACCTGGCCTAACGCTGGTTATTTTATGTTTTATTTACATGACGAGCATGTACAATTCGCCAGTAGGCGGAAGAACAAAAGACAAGGAAAAGGATAACGACAAAAATATGAAACAAACAGTAAGCAATAGAAGGGTGATATGAACAACCGTATGAGAGAGAAAAAAAATAAATGGAAACGAGTAGCACAACGGAGAACTTTACCGAGATATGATTTGAGCATGTTTGTAGATATGGTAGTGAACCCTTTTTCATTAGTCGTTATATGCCGAACCGGCGCGGTTGACAAAGAAAATAGTGCCTGGGACTGGAACGAGCTGCAGTGATGTTTATCTTACGACTTCCTTCAGTTACAGATGGCAACAGTTGGAAAAAGTTGCAACATGGAAGCTTGGCTTGGCCGTTGAGAATTTTACTGACCCTCATAAACATCATTATTTCTCAGACATAAAAAAAAAAAAAAAAATCACTAGATACAAGAGTTTTAAGTCACAGAAGTTGATTTCGGGAAGAGGAATCGGGCAATGACCGGCGAGAAAAACCATAGCAGTTTGAGGAACAATTTTCGGGTGAAACTATTCCGAACTGTATCGAGTCGCTTGATAGAAGTTTGCTTCGAGGGGTTATTACAACCCGGCCGTCCAAGTACTCAAGAATAGGTCTGACGTAGGTTTTATGAAGCAGCATGGAAAACTTTTGGGTTGGAAGATGAAAGTGCTTTGAATGAATTATAAATTCTCCGTTGAACAGCGGTGGAGACATTATCACAGTGGGTGGAGAAGTCCAATTTCAACGAGAGAATCTAAGTCGACGGTTGACGCTACAGGCGAGAGTGGGAGCCCATCCGAATCGTAGAAGAAGTGAGCGTTGTGTAGGACCGCAGATGTGTACTTTAGTCGACCTTTTCAAGGAGATGGATGACTCGCCCGATCGTTGGACCTGATGCATAGCATTGATTGCCGAAACCATCTTGGATGTGCGTTCCCTCACTGCTATCCTCAGCGTAGATTTTTATTTCATCCGCAAACGCTTTGCACTTAACTCCAAGGACTGAGATGAGTCCCGGAATGCTATGCGTGTAGATGTTGAATAGAATGGGAGAGAGAACAGATCCTTGCGGAACGCCGCTAGGGGCCAGCTTACTAGAAGAGTAGGACTCGTTGACTCTAACTTGAAAGGTACGATCACCTAGAAGCAATTGCTTAATCCAATTTATAATCTTAGGCTCCAGTCCAACTTCTATCATTCTAACTTTTCATAGCGAATGTGATACCAATCAAAAGTCTTAGTAAAATCAAAGTACACAACATCTACAGGCTTGCCATTATCAATGGACGCTCACCAGTCATTAAGCGTTTCTAACAGCTGCGTTCCGTCGACCTTCCCTGAACAAAGCCATGCTGATCATTAGACACAACACAGTGAGTGCTGAGATGAAGATCGATGTGTTTTTCATAATTTTCTCAAGATGCGGAGGAAAATGGAAGTGATGCTGACAGGGCGAAAATTTTGGACGGTAGAAGAAAGAGGACTTTTTGGGGATGGGTACAACAAACCAACGATGGGGAGCTTCGGTAGTCATGAGACTCAAGTTGAAAAGAAGCGATAGCGGATTGAAATGCGAGTCGCAATCTCTTGACGAACATCAGAGGGACTCGTCAAGCATTCTGTTACAAAGATAGGGAGGGGGCCAGCGCGCTATAACCTTCTGCTCTGTCTCTTCCTTATGATACCATAGATTCGGGACATCATGGGAAAACATGGTTCATGATGCGTATCATGTCCTTTATTGGCGAGAGAATAGGTAGTGGCGAAATGCTGAGCTAGAACATCGGCCTTCTCTTGATCTGAGAAAGCAATGCCTGCATTATGGACCAGTGGTCTTAATTAGCGAGGATTAATCCTTAAGTCTAAGAATTCATTAACTTATAGGATGCTGATGGTTTCTTATTGTTAGACTCCAAAATTTTCTTTTCCACTGAAGCGTTGTACTTGTTCAATGATTCTGATTATACATTTTATACAGTTCCCATTGCTCATCACTCTTCATAGATGTGGCCAGCTTCCAAGCGCGTATGCGGATTCTATGTAGTGAAAATAAATAGCGGGGCAGCATTAACTTCCCAGGAAAAATTTTACGAAGGGGGTGAAACGCTCCAAAGCCTCTCTGATGATATGGAGAAACATTTCGTAATTTCTCATCAACGGAGTTAGCGGAACCGAGGTAGCCTATCCGATCGATATCGCTCAAGAAGGACTGGGCAGATTTAATGTCAGTATTCTTTAGATCTAAACCATAACTAGCTGACTGGTAGTCAATATGGCCTAGTATTACTGCGTTTACGGAGTGATGGTCACTATTGCCTATTGGCGTGTACTTTGACATTAGACACGGTGCTGTTATTGTTGAAAAGGATGAGATCAAGAATTTTTCCTTGCCGAGTAGGCGACGAACCAGTTGTGAATAATTGTAAGCATCACATGTATCAAGGAAGGACTCAGGTAGAGCTGTGGAGCTAACGCGACCGCGCGTCCACTTAATGCCCGGAGATTAAAGTCACCGACAAGTATAGATGGGTGCTCACAAACTGAAAGGTCACCGAATACATTTGAACAGTATAGAGCATGGATTGCAAGGAGCAGCTGGGGGCACGGTAAACCACAATCAATCTGAAGGGGGAGGAAGCTATGGGGAATATATCGCACGCAAGTATCTCATAATCACCAACAACCGACTTCACTTGCAAACAAGGATGTGATGGAGTTCCTTACAGCACCAGTACGGCGACTCCTCCGCCCTTTTTTCGAACTCGGTCACACCTTATAATATCATAGAAATTGCAAGATGCGCGAGTGACCGGGCGTATCGTTAAACGCTCTGTGCAAGCTTCCGTGATTGCAGCAATAGAGCAGGAAGTCTTAATGAAGTCGTAATGAAATTTAAATGCAGCTGCGTCTTTCAAAACGTTGGCTGGTGATCGAACGTTGGCTAATGTGAAAAACAATTTACCGCAGAAAATTGACCTTTTCTTTTTCGAGGACGCTCTACGCGTTTTCGATGGAAGTGAAGTGGTAGCGTATATGACAGGGGATTGAGCTCGATTCTCGGACCGAACGGTCACGACATCTACGGAATAACTTCACGAGGATGCCCGGTGTGAAGCGGACTGTTATGTGGTAAAGAAGCATTTTGAGTGCGTCGTCGAGCTCGCTCTCCGCTGAGAGAGGGGCGGATGAGGATACCCCGCGAACGAAAGCGCGGCGCGCGCTTCAACAACAACGACTGAAATTCAGTGGATGGCATGACTATCTTAAGCAGACGAGGGAGCCTTGGCGTCGGCGTCCCATCCTATAACAACTAACTGGCATACACTCAATGTCAAGGAAACTGAACAATTTTTTGACACAATCGATATCGTAGTTCAAAGGATTAATTACATAACTATCAATACACGTTGATATACCACTAACGACAACTGACCTGGCACGCTCAGTTTCTTCACAGAGAACAGAACACTTATTGGCAGAAGGGTAATCAACAGTTTGAGAACAAGAGCTATCAGAAGGAGCGACAGCTAAACTAGATTTGAGCCTAGCAATGTCTTCTTTCAATTAACTATTTTCTACGGTGAGTTTAAGCTCACGTTTTTTGAGGAGTTCCATCTCCGTTCTTTCCTTGTAACGCTATCAAAAAGATGCCTTATTATGGTCTTCAAATGTGGGGGCACGGAAGGATCTGACCATAACAAATTGATTGCGTCCTGCAATCCATGATCATCGACTTGGGCAGATATGGGCGATGCATCGACGTTGACTCGCGATCGTTTCTTTCCCTGAATCATGGAAGACGGACGGGGGATCTCCATAGCAGAAACAAGAGAAGAGGACCTTATAAAGTGGCTAGTAAAAAACAGTCAAAAGGCGGCTCGGCGCCACAAGAAGCCTCACGTGAGTTGACAAAAGGTGACTATCGATGATCAGAATTGATCGATCGACGCAGAAACACTGTGCACAAGAAAAACAGCGAAAAATAGACCTTCTCGGTGGTTTTTGATGCGAACGAAAACCCCAGCCACAGAGGCGGCAGAGTTGACCGGCAGTAGACAAGGAATACAATACAGGCGTAGTAAGAGAGCAGTGAAAAACGTCAACGCTCGCCGTGGCCGCACGCACAGAATCGACTCGGTACTGGAACCATTTTTGCAATTTTTGCAAGGCATGGTTTAAGCCTCGGCAGGGATCGAACTCGCGGTTTTTCAGAGGTGCAGACATGAGTCTAACCTCTTAACCACTCGGCTATCCCTGCCTTCGGCTACCCCACTATTCTCGTAAAATATTCGCAAGGCTGAAGCCAAGAACAGCAGTTAACAAACAAAAACTTTTGGCAAAACATGTAAAAGTAGCGAGTAGAAGTTGTAGGGCAGACTATCTCACCTGAAGAGAGTCATATTACCTTCAACGCATGTATTGAGTTCATTCTAGTGTATACGCTTCAAACAAGGGAATCGACTTGGCGATTTTGCATTACAAAGCCGGAATGCCTGCACTGGAACAGAAGGTCAGAAGAGAAGCTTTTCATTACCAGTCTTTTGAAATTACAATGTGACAACTGTCAAAATTTCGAACTATCGTGAAGTATTTGTCCTTGTTAAAAAGTAAGTCTGAGATCTCGTCCAAAAAACACGAACTTCTTATAACTTGATGGACGGTTTTCTCTCTCTGAAAGCGGTCACTGAGGTCTAATGGGTAGTGCGAACAGCCTGCTCCTGGATTCCTTGCCATCAGGAGCGGTTCACATAGAGTAAGCTAGACATCACATCGAGAAAGTGATGCTGTGTTGCCAAAGGCCCGAATTGGAAGCCCTATCGGAAGCGCAGGAAAGGCACGGTAGGTCAAAAAGTCCACCCAATTTTGCCATTTCAGGACGAGATATTCGGCTGAGGTCGCACCCAACACCTGCTTTAAGTCCAATTCAGTGCAAAAACACTGTGTTCTAGAGGCATTCCAGGGGTTTTCTGGCTCATTTCTTTGAATTTTTTTCATGATTTTTTATGTGCGTGAAAGTCCAGAAAGGAGGCGACCCACGAAACTCAAAAATCGCTCAACCACACTGCTTAGACAATTTCTGATGCACCGAAACAATAATGTGCAGAAGTTATTAGTCAAAGCTGTTTACTCATCTCCAGAATAAACTGTTAAGGACGCCGACTTAGAAATACAGTGTGCACCAAAAACACAGTAGCAAAGTTATTGCACAGAAAGCGCAGTTCGAGCTGAAACGCAGGGCTCTACTACTACTATATAGTCCAAATTAGGAGCGCTCGCAGTATGCGATGTCTCGCAAGCTTCCAAGCTTGATTAACGACTAACGGTGGCATGGCCTGCGTGGTCCTCTCCGAAAGTTGGTACAGGATTCAACGGAACGATCCCTGGTGCCGCGGCGCCATTCGTAGAAGACGATTGCTCGAAATTAATCTTCATGCATCGCAACATGGTTTACAAGAAAAGTGCTCGGGAACCCATTTCAATATTCCTGACGCTGAACTAAGATTGTTCTAGAAATAG